>CAJNOQ010003836.1:0-19010 GCA_905250885.1 Didymodactylos carnosus
TCTTCCTTCATGGTGAAAAGTCAGAAATACCACTTATTTGGCTTATTTCTGATTTTGTACACCGTGCATCTTTCTTCCGGGATGAACAGTTGTTGATTGAACAACAGATACTTCCTTGATATTGTGTCAAACGTATTTTCAAGAACTTGTGCAACATTTTCGGTGCATGCCTAGATACAATAGAAATCTTATAAAAAAATTATATTCGACAGGAGGGCGTATTACGAAAAAAGTTAAGTCACCGACTTAACTTTTTTCGTAATACGACCCCAGAAGCCTTAAATGTGTATTATGGTGATAAGATTCGTATAGAGTACGATGTAAGAAAATTATAAGATTCTTAGAAGATTTCAGTAAGCTTTGCTAGATAGTTTTTTGTATAGGATTCCTGTACTGAACTTATATTACCAAATATTATCTATGTGAAGTTTGAACATTTAATGCCTGTCTATAAACAAAGAGAAATTCTCAGATCAATTGCGATTGGCTACTAGTGTTTTCAGTTTGTTATGATGGTTTTTACCACAAACATTAAAAAATGTGTGCTCGTCAATTGCTTCTGAAGAGTAAGCTCATAAAAGAGATATTTCGTTTCCCTTTTTATGAGACGATTGTTTTTCTAAAAACATTGATTCACAAAATAAAGCGATAACTTTATTTTCCATCTCTCAACGCTTTCTTCAAAATTATTGATAATAAAAATTTGGTTTAGTCTCAGTAGACTTATGCTTCCGATCAAACTGAGAAAATATGATATTTGGAGTTAATGAAACTAATTAAAAATGCTCCATAAATAATTCTGTGTCGTTATCGTTGAAACGATCTTTTTCTTTAGTTAGTTGACCTGAAGATGTGTTATGCGTTTCTCACCCTAATAAAAATTCTCTTTTTAAGATAAAGAAAAACGAGTTTTATTCGACGACCGTCACTTTTACTAGAAAATGAGCCACTCCTTTTGTGTCAAAGAATTTGCACTAATCACTATAAGCGCTGGTTTTTTTCAAAAAAATAATGTTTTCTCCTGATATGACTCAAGTTTACAAAAAAAAGAGGACTAACTAATATGTGTGCTGCGTGAGATGAATAGCAGTGGTGGTCAGATAGAAAGTGCAACTTTTTCATTCAACGAATATCTATGTCATGTGCACACGTGATAACTCTAAAATAGCCTGCACGTGCAGGTACAGTTTTGTTTCGTTCTCTTTCTTACATCTGAAGGGAGAATATACAGAATATATACCGTGCTATAACATCTTTTTATTTTCAATGTAGACTATAGCAGACCATTCACAGTTATTCATCGTTACTCTCGAGAATTTCTGTGTGCAGGTACGTTAACAGACAAAAATCTTCTTTAAGAAAATAGTTGATGTATGATTGCAAGTAAGAAAGTGAATATTTCATGAAGCTGAGAAAAAAAGAGGTTAGATTTAAATTTGATAAAATTTGTGAGTATGATTTATCTATTTTCGGAATGCGAATTTTCGAGAAGGGAGAATTTTCACATTGACTGTCTTTCTTTCTGTTCATGACTTTTCAAAAAAACTTCTGCCGCTCGCGGAACTCATCGCAAATTCTACTCTTTGTTTGAAATTTTCTGTCAGAAACGTAATATTAAAGCTGTTTATTAAAAAAATTTTTGGAATTTAGATAGAAGTATGGCGTGGTTAAGCCGCTCCAAATCTTCGTGTAATTATGTACTGTGGTTGTTTGTTTTAGATTTAAAACTTATTATTTATTTCTTTAACAGCGTCGCACTCTATTAGTACCTTAAGACAAATATTTTGTCCTTTTAGTAAATTAGATGACTGTCAATGTTCTTTTGATCTCTTTTTCAAGACTTAACTCAATGGATTGGAATCAAGAGCGGATCAGTGGTCGTCTTATCATTTTACTATCTTATGCATTTTGATTGTTACGTTAGGTGGAACCCATTTTTTACCAATGACATTCTAAGTTGGGATTACTTTGTGAGTTTTGAAAAGAATAATATCAAAAACAGAACTTGCACGATTTTCAGTGATCTGAATGCATCATATTCTCGAAGAAAAAACCGTGGTATATTACAAGATATACGGGGAAAAGCGTCTCTTCTAGAACAGTAATGCATAGTGGTATCTCCCCGTATATCCAATACCATTACTGGTATCAGTCACCTAATAGAGTTATAGACACCGATTTAAACATTGTTTATTAGAGACGTTTCGTGAAACACTTTTCACATCATCAGTCAAAATGTACAATAAGCAAAACAAGTTTAAACTAACTGTAGTAAGAATAAAACAACGTGTGACAGAATGCAAAAGTAAAATAAATTTTCTTTTCCCTCTGTAAATGTGTGTCTTTTAACGTTGATAAAAAAACAGTCAAAATAAAGCTCGTTTGTGGATAAACGTCTTTGCCTTTTTTTAATCGAATCAGGTCTATGAGTAAACTTTCTTTTATTGTTCTTTTTGTATAATTTGATTCAGCTGTAATAATAATATTAGTCTAGTTGTTTTCATGATTCAAATTCATACAATGTTCAGCTATTCTTGAATACCCTCGTCCTTGAAAAGTTTTTCTGTGTTCGTCTTTTCTTATATCTACACCACGGGCAGTTTGTCCAATATAGGTGCCGTTACAATTTTTACGATCATATTGACAGATCGCCTTTTTCATATCCTTTTGTCCACGAAATGTTCTACTAAATAACGTTGAGATACGTGTTCTAGCAGCGAAGCCACAGACCATTTGTTTCAGAGGATGGTCTAATATTTTCTTAATCTTATTTGCTAGAATCAATGAACATTCACCATAACATGGCATTGAAATGAATACCTTTTTAATACTTGGATTAAGTAAATTAGTAAAATAAATTTATTTTACTTTTGCGTTCTGTCATACGTTGTTGTATTCTTACTACAGTTAGTTTAAACTTGTTTTGCTTATTGTACATTTTGACTGATGATGCAAAAAGTGTTTCACGAAACGTCTTTAATAAACAGTGTTTAAATCGGCGTTTATAACTCTATTATTCTGTTTAAAATGTATTCACCGTATATCAAAAAATGAAACGATTTATCTATCAGATATTTTGTTCAAATCATAAGAATACTATAATATACCTTTCGAGAAAACGCCTTTCGATGATCTCATGAAAGAAACTAATGAAATTCTTTAAGAATCGTATAGTTTTCTTACATTGTACTCTGTACGAATCTTATCACTATAGTACACATTTAAGACTTCTGGGGTATATATAATTTTTTTGTAAGGTTTCTGTAAAAACCTTATGCAATCTTCATAGAAATTTTGCAGAAAATTTACACAATTCGTTCATAACCTTGAATCTCCAGGGCTGAATTCACAAATTTCAATATTTTTGGTTTTTTTAGACCGTGATACCATCACTAGTATACCATCAGAACTAAAGACTACCTCCTCGAGACGACTAGTTTCGATGCCTTGTATAAGCGACAAAAAGAAAAATTCTATGCTTTTAAAAAGAATCAAAGGTAAATTTATATTAAGCATAATAGCGAAACAATAGGGTGAATGGTTTGTTGGCAAATGGTTACATACTAACAATTAACTGTCAACACTAAATGCTGGGTTTTTCCTGATATCAAAAAACAGTAACAGTTAACCAGCTGTTTTATAACAAGTTTTAGTCGATTAAAAGTTAATTTTTTCATTACGCAGTTAACAGGCTATGCAGTCAGTTTTTGGTGACCTGGCATCAGATTTGTTTAAAGAAACACGTCAACTTATCTAGGATCTGGCTTTCCTATATTATCTAGGCTATTTCTGTATGTGAGTGAAATTGTCATTTTCAAAGACTGTCCTTAGATCCAGATAGACGACAATCCGTTCGCATACAGAACTCTACAAGGTTTTTTCTATTGATTTCATGCTTGGTGTCTTGCGCCCTCTTCCGACTACATTTACAAACTTTATTTAGTGAATTTTTTCAGACTAACCAGTCGTCGAAAAACAATACCCAAGAGTATTGTGTTATGGTAGACACATGCGTAAACGGTAACTATTTAATTCACTGTTCTTTTTGTCTCACTTTCTGAGTCTTTGTTTTTTATCCTATTGTATTTAACAGCGTTTTATGAGCATTCCTTTTATTTTTATTTTCGATGATGTTTCTTGTTTACTTCATTTCTTCTTTTGAGTTTTAGTATATAATAAATTGATGAGTATTTATGGCTCTAGCCCGAATCAAACGTGCGGCAAAATCTCTGAAAACATTTGAAGGTATCCAGTTTGAAACATATTTGGACGAAGGTGATAAAGCGGAAAGATTAGGAAAATGGTTATTAGAAGTGTCTTGGGAAGTGGCGAATAAAGGTTGAGTACAATCGCTTTCATCAGTGCGTTATCATAAAGCAATCTGTGTCTGTATTTTTTAGTGGGTGGTATTCATCAGGTGATCAAAAGTAAAGTTCCGATAACAAAGAAAGAATATGGACCCAATTATTTACTGTTGGGTCCGTATAATGAATCATTCGTTAAACAAGAAGTAGAAATTCGTGAATCGTCTCTTCGTCCCGTACGTGAGACTGTTCAAAGTATGCAGAGTCATGGTATAAATGTATGTACACAACTTACGGCAGTAGGGTATTGCATATGCTTATAATTTTATATTAAGGTCATACAAGGATACTGGCTTATTGAAGGGTATCCACAAGTTATTTTATTTGATATTGGATCGGCGGCTCATCGTCTCGACGAGTGGAAAGGAGATTTCTTTGAATACTCACGTATTGGTATACCATATCACGATAAAGAAGCAAATGACGCTCTTATTTTTGGATTTTGTGTATTTTGGTTTATTGGAACAGTCAGTATTCCCTGATTATCTCGCACTCAGTTCTACTATATTTTTCTTTTTTACCTTAGTTCATTGAACAACTGAAACATGATGAACTTCGATATGTAACGGCTCATTTTCATGAATGGTTATCGGGTGTGGGATTGGTTATGGCACGAATGAGAGGATATGATTGCGCTCTCGTATTTACAACCCATGCTACATTACTAGGACGATATTTGTGTGCTGGTTCAACGGATTTTTATAACAGATTATCATCAGTAAGTAAGCGAAGAATAATGGCGTTAGCCACTCTTAATTAAACTGATATTTTTCAAAAGAACAGCAGAATCAAATTAATGGTCTCTGCTTGCAGTCACGATACACTTATCGTAACTAGGTTCTAATATCCCCTTTACATTTTAGTTTAATCTAGATATGGAAGCTGGTAATCGTCAAATATATCATCGTTATTGTCTTGAACGTGCCGCTGCTTCGTGTGCTCATGTATTCACTACTGTTTCAAAGATAACTGGAATTGAAGCCGAACATTTATTGCATAAAAGACCAGGTAAGACTTTACCTGCAGTAGACGGATCTTTTTATTAATGTATGTATATGTTCTATTTTTTAGATGTTTTAACTCCGAATGGTTTAAATGTAAAAGAATTTGCTGCATTACATGAATTTCAAAATCTCCATGCACAAAATAAAGAAAAACTTCATGCATTCGTTCGTGGACATTTTTATGGGTAAATTGCTTCGACAAAAGACTATCTATAAACAAATGTTAGAAGAATGAGGAAAAAATTGCAATCAAAAATGACTGTAACTAGATGATTATACTCTTTTTCTAGCCATTATGACTTTGATTTGGACAAAACATTGTATTTTTTTATTGCTGGTCGTTACGAATTTTCGAATAAAGGAGCCGATATGTTTATTGAAGCATTGGCACGACTTAATCATATGTTAAAAGTAAGTGAAGCTATTTTTTCTTGAGTAAGAACATTTTGAACATTCTTTCTTCTTTTATTTGATCTGTTAGTCAATCAATTCAGATGTGACCGTTGTAGCATTTCTTATCTTTCCAACAGCTACCAATAATTACAATATTGAATCATTACGTGGTCAGTCTGTTGCAAAAATGTTACGAGACTCTGTACAAAGTGTTCAGAGTGAAATTGGCAAACGATTATATGAAGTTTGTCTTCGGTATGTGTGTTTTAAAGGAATTAGTATTAAAATATTTTTTTAAATGTATTTTTTGTTTAGCGGATCCATACCGAGTTCCGATCAAATTTTTCACAGTTCAGATATGATCGACTTACGAAAAAGTATTTACGCAACACAGGTACGCTATTCTAATCATAAATAAAAAAATTTAATTCATATTGATTCTATTGTATATAAAGCGTTCATCATTACCTCCAATTTGTACACATAACGTTGTTGATGATGGAATTGATCCAATTTTATGCAATTTACGTCGATGTCAGTTATTCAATTATCGAAGTGATCGTGTTAAAGTTATATTTCATCCAGAATTTTTACGCAGTACAAGTCCATTATTACCGCTCGATTATGAAGAATTTGTTCGTGGTTGTCATTTGGGTGTATTTCCGTCTTATTATGAACCTTGGGGTTATACACCGGCCGAATGCACAGTAATGGGCGTTCCAAGTATAACAACAAATCTATCCGGTTTCGGTTGTTTTATGGAAGAACATCTGGTCGACTCACAAGATTACGGCATTTATATCGTCGATCGACGATATAAAAGTGCAGAAGAGTCTTGTCATCAATTAGCAGAGGTAATAAATAGAAATTTTTCTCATTTTCTAATAATATCTCTCATACTTTTTTCTTATATTTTAGTATATGTTCAGTTTTTCCCAAATAACCAGACGCCAAAGAATATTATTAAGGAATCGTACGGAACGTCTCAGTGAATTACTCGATTGGAATACTCTTGGAATTGTGAGTTCTCCAATTAAACTAATATACACATACGTTTGACGCTGTCATGTTTAAATTATAAGAAAATTTTCTTAAAGACAGAGTATTCTACCGTGACAACCATTTCAAATATGCACTTATAAATCTAGTCTGATGTATTTTTTGTTTTAGTATTATCATAAAGCACGTCAATTAGCATTAAAACGAATACATCCCGAATTTGATGAAGAACTAAATCGAATAGTAAGTTAACATTCTTGAAGACAAATCAAATTTCATCAATAATTTAAATGTATAAACTTCGATTTTGTCTAGAAAAAGTTATTTTTTATTTAATTAGAGTACTGTTTTTTAATAACTTTATGCTGTTATTCTAGACATTTGAACTTGAACAATTGTTAGCACCATTCTCAACTCAAGTATCTCAGCAGCCGTCACGATCAACTACACCTGCACCTTCGTCTCCGGATGATGACGAAGATGAAGATGCTGATAAACATCATATACCAATTACATTAGCAAGACCGGCATCAACAAAGAAATTTATTGGTTTTAAATCATCAAGCGAAAGTTTAGATGCTAATGAAGTAGATGATGACGAAATTATTCAGTTTTCAGCAAAACAACATTCAAGAGAAAAAGATCTTTTAGATAATAGTACACATTAGTTTTTCTATTTCGTCCGGTTTTTCTATTCCAATCACTTTTTCATTCCGATATATGTTTTGTTATGTTGTTTGGTTTTTTTGTCCATGTCTTGAATTTTGTGATACATTTTTCACCCATTTGCTTTTTCATAACAAATTTATTTTCTTTCTTTTTTTTTCGCAAACTTTTCTTCTATTTACGTTGTGAACATTAGAATAGCATGTCTAGTTTCCAGTATTGTTTTTTAAACATTTTGATATTTATTCCAGTAACTTTTGACATTTATTCCAGTCATATCAACGGTGAAACATAATGGTCAATGGTACCAATTTTGTTCTTTTTTTTGTTCAAATATTTTTAAACTAGCTTGTTTTGAGTAAACATATTAAACGAAGACGTAGACTAGTATCAGTATACAAAAATAAAAATTAAATAATTCTAACATAATAATAAAAACATACCATTTATATTGGATTTGTTTTTGTTGAAGAAAACATTTACTTTTCTTTTTATAATGAAGATGAAATGATATTCAAATGTAGAACAAATCGTAATATATTATTAGTTGGAGTAAGTTGATAAATTAAGAAAAAAGTAAGTGAAAAATTCATTTCTACAAAACATTATTAAAATATTACATTTTTTTACTTGATGAAGTAGATGCAATATTTTTTTCCGACAATCAAAAAATTGTTTAACTAATATCTTACATATACTGGAATTTATTTATAGACAAGAACTTATAATAGATCAAACAAGTTTATTTAGTGGGAATAAAAATTTCATTTACTCTATGGGTAAAAAATGCGTATATTTAATAGTATAAACCATTTTTTTTTCTTTCATTCCTATCATTGTACTATTTACTTTTGATAAGAATTTGACTAACTTACGTTCTTCTGTTTGTGTGACTTGTTTAATTAAATAAAGTCAAAAAAAAAACGGAATAGTAGTAATACTGTGTATAAATGCCCGCTGGATTAGTCGATCAATTGACGGCTATTGAAAATAGTTATACTGAATTACGATCAAAATCATCATTTGATCATACAATTTTAAAACAATTAAATGATGTTAATCATTCATGTTTAAGTTTATCATCTGATACTGTTTTTTTAAATATTTTAAATCGTGTACCATTACATCTAATTGAATATGTTGGTGGATGTTTATTAAAAAAATGGTATTATGAAAAAATTGATTTAGATAATGAACAATTAGATTTTTTAAAAAATGTTGGTTTATTAAATATTAAAATAGCTTTAACATTACAAATTAAACCGGATGTTGAACTTGTTAAAATATTAATATTTTTTGGTGATAATGATGATATATTTAATATACTCATTGATATTTTAAATACTATCAATGATATTGATGAAAAATTTTTAGAAAATATTCGTTTTATATTCGATGCTATATCACATTTTGAACATGGTCATTTTAATCGTAAAGAAAATGTTCATATATTACGTAATCATTAAAAATTGGATATGTATTTTTTTGATCACCAAAAACGATTGTTTTGATCATCAAATTTCTTTCTATCAAAATGATTACTAAAACATAACACTTTTGATCAACAAATCAATTAAAGAAAATTTAAATTAAAAAAAATATAATTATAAGAAGAATATATAGCAATTAATTAGCAACGATTACCAATTAATGAGTAGACAGACAAGAAAAATAAATATGTATGAAAGTTTAATTTATTAATATACAACTGAACAAAAGAAAATAAGGAACAAATTTATAGCAACAAAGTTGTTCGAACATTTTTTGATCGATCTTTACCTTTTCTCTTACCTTATGGTTCACAACGAGTTTTGTCACTAACTTAATACATGTTCAATACAAAGTTCAAAAAAATGTAACCGTTGACAAGAAAATTTCAGAAAATTTCAACTCTTTTCGGTCGTTTTTGGCTAAAATTAAAAATCGTTCCCGTTTCAATGAAAAAACCGTTCTGTTTTCTTACTTTTTATTTCCCTTCTCTTTTAATGTCAAATTTTAGTTTAAATATCGAATCGTTCTCCGTTACATACAAATTCCGTTCTCTTTTAAATATCTATTCAAATTTTCTTTAATTGATATGATGATCAAAAGTGTATTTTTTTGGTGATCATTTCAAGAGAAAGAAATTTGGTGATCAAAACACATTTTCTCCTTAAAAATTTAAAATGATGATACTTAATCAATGATAAGATTTGTTTATTTATATGATGAATCACCTAAGGAAATTATTTGTATTAAATTAGGCAAGAAACATTGGAGAATCGAGATCGTTGTTCTCTTTTTTTTAATGTGTTATAAGATTTTTTCGATATTTATTGGGAGATTTTAAATACGTCATAGAATCGTCGTTTTGTTGATGCTTTTGTAATATTGTATAGTGGAACAAATCTAGTGGTTATCTTTATCTGTAAATAGATTTTTTCGTGTTGCTGCTGTTCTTATTTTTCTCTTTCCAAGACAACAAAGATAATGAAAAATAGACAACGTATAAAATGTCAAGATATACAGTTATAGTTGAAAAAGACACAAGCAATGAGTTTACAATAACTAAAATATATAAATATTCGAACTTTTTCTGTTTGAAAAAGGCTGTTAAGAAACAAGAACAAAAAAAGGAAAAAGCCCCTTTTTTTGGATTGAATTATGTAATCGGAGAAAAGGGAGGAAGTCAAATAATTACGACTGATTATTTTAGGGATAAAATATTAAATGAGCTCGATGTGTTTAATTGGTTTTAAAATGAGAGGAATGATCAATTGGTAATTAATTGATACTCTGAAAAGATACAAAGGAGCTCGGTTCATTTTATTTTTGTCTAGGGTACAAAAACTTGATCGAACAAAAGTGTTACATTTAAATGCCGCTAGTTATATTGTACCTTCTTCTAAACCAAAAAATACAACATTACGGATACAACATTATTATAGTATGTCTTGGAATTCTTGCGATGAAGTTTATCGACTAGTTAAATTCGGCTTGTTTAGTTAATTTTTCTCGTTTAACACCACCATTATTTTGTTCATGTAAATATGGCCTTAAAGAATATTCTTGCATTCATTCATTGGATGTAATAATGATGTGGGATCATCGTAAAGTTCTACAACCACTTGGGATAAGAAGGGAAAAAGGTCGTCCAATGAAAGTTAAATTAGCTGTAACAAAAGTCTGAATATTAGTGAAAAACTATTGTAATCTAGCACTTATTTTAGTTTAAACTTTTATTTATAAAATAATTCATAAGACATGCAATCGGCCTGAAGGCCATTACAGCGTGTTATACAGGTGCATAAAATAGGTTGAAGAAAAAGAAGAAGAAAAAAAAGTCTATAACAATAAAAAGAAAGTAGAATTTTGTTTCTCCTGTCTATTGTATTTCGAAACAAAGAATGAACTAAATCGTATGATATCAAGGACAAGAGAATAACAGATCATATGATGTGAAGGGAAGAGGGGATTAAGAATAAAATGCAATGAACAGTTGATTCACCATCTCTTGTTTTTCTCATTAAAGTCACTCACACAATCGATTATCAACTGAGAAGTGTGTCTGTATTGCTAGTTCAAAATGAGACGTTCGACAGTCAAATTAATAGAATCTAGACGTTCGAAAGTCTCCTTTTGACTTATATCATACAATTTATTACCATTGATTTTGTTCTTGTATTATTTTTTTCTTACTAAATATACTTTGCTACTGACAAATCATTAATTAATTTTCAGAAATTAATTACTGAGCTCATTTTTCTGTTTTTTTGCCGACGCAGAGTCAAAGAACGCGCAATGATCAATCTTTAGTACTCAGAGAACCACCTTCCATTCTCAAACTTTTTCTACATAGCGTAATTCTCTAGATCATGTCGTACACATTTCGCAAAAAACGATGACCATCTAAAAAACACAAATGTCTAGCAAAAATACATAATGTCTCTCAACATAATAAAATCAACCGAGTTTTTCAGATATCGATTAATTACCGTACTCATTTTTGCTTATTTTAAAGCCAATTAAACACACCAAACTCAAATATCTCTTTTTTTCAATCTCATTTAATTTTGCATCCTTATTTTAGAGAGAATAGGAGTAGAAAAAGAAAAAAAAAAATTAATGACGTAATATCTAGACGTTTCTAAAACGGAAAATAAATTTTTATTATTAAACGATGAAATAAAAAGTATATTATCATCCGACGAATATGAACAATGTTTAGAAGAAGCAAAAATAACAAATTTAAAAAGTTTAACATCAAAACATGAATTTTATATTGGAACATGTACATTTTCAATGGGTATTCATTTATCATCTGAAATAAATAATGGAAAATTAATACTTGATCGTTATTTACAAATTTATTATGATATTATAATTAATTATTCAAAAAATCAAAATAATCATGGTTTCTATTGTATAAAAGGTATTATTAGTTATTTAATTAATTATCAATTAATTAATCTAGATGAAAATAAAAGAGAAGAACAATTATTTTTAGCATTATTAACAATAGTAACAAATGATAAAAATTATTCATTTATAAATGCAAAATGGATAAATGATCAAACAATAATAATTGATCAAATTCTCTCTTATATATTATTACATTGTGTTGAACATAATGATCATGCCATTTTACTTGTTCATCAAAAAACAAAAGATACAAATACTTTATCAAAATTAACATCAACATCAAATGGTAAAATTAATACAATGGTAAACGTATTATTAGCAATTATTTCAAAAAATCCTACTACAGATATGATAGAAAAAATGATTAACTATATTGAATTAGCTTCAACAGATTATCATGGTATACCAATGATTGTATTATTAAATGGTTTTTTAAAATTAGTTAAATATGAATCTGTTCGTAAATTTATTGCCAATGCTAGAGATAAACTTGAATTATTTATTCAAATAGCAAAAAATTATGGAGAATTAGATGAAGATAATGCATTATATCGTGAAACGGCAATTGTTGCTTATAATATTATTTGGTTATTATCGACTCATGATCAAATTAGAAAACAATTGAATGAAAATGAAGAATTTATGTTAACAATTCAACAATTAAATGAGACGACTTACAATGATGAACATTTGAAAGATATTATAACGGGTTTATTAGAGAGTTTAGATGGAATAATATCAGTAAATGATAAACAAAACAAAATAATTCTAGATAACGTTGAAATAAATTCAAGAGTAAGTGAATAATAATTGAAAAATATGATATATTTATATTTATTTATTTTAGAATGATATGTGGAATTCGGATGATGAAGATAATGTTGAAATTCATAACACAACACATAGTAGTAAAGTTGAGCATGAAACAAGAACATTTCAACATAGTACAGCTTTCTACAGAAACACCATTGATGATGACTCAATGTCTAACGTGTCCGGCTACAATACATATCAAAATATTAGACCAAAAAGTCGTTTAGAAAGAGATCAAGATGAAAACAAAATGATAAATGAATTACATCGAAATTCAATAATTAAACCAGAAAATCAACTAGAAAGAGATCAAGTTGAGGAGAAAACGATAGATGAACTACATCGAAATTCAATAATTAAACCAAAAAATCGATTAGAAAGAGATCAAGATGAAGATAAAATGATAAATGAATTACATCGAAATTCAATAATTAAACCAGAAAATCGATTAGAAAGAGATCAAGTTGAGGAGAAAACGATAGATGAACTACATCGAAATGCATTAATTAAACCAAAAAATCGATTNCGAAATGCATTAATTAAACCAAAAAATCGATTAGAAAGAGATCAAGATGAAGATAAAATGATAAATGAATTACATCGAAATTCAATAATTAAACCAGAAAATCGATTAGAAAGAGATCAAGTTGAGGAGAAAACGATAGATGAACTACATCGAAATGCATTAATTAAACCAAAAAATCGATTTGAAAGAGATCAAAGTGAGGAGAAAACGATAGATGAACTACATCGAAATGCATTAATTAAACCAAAAAATCGATTAGAAAGAGATCAAGATGAAGATAAAATACATGAATTAGATCGAAATCCAATAATTAAACCAAAAATTTTAATTCATACTGATGATGAAATAAGTGAATCAAATATTAATGCAGAAATTAGTGAATCAATAAATTATGAGGATCAAACATATCAAACGATTCCAATAATATTATGGACAAATAAACATGTTCTCGAGTGGTGTAGAAATAATGATTTAACGATATTTGAAAAATTATTAGCCGATTATGATGGAAAAAGTGTCATGAAATTGTATGATTTTAGTAAACAAAATTCACCAGAAACACTCAGTTTATTAAGAAATGATTATAAAAAATTAATTAACAATGATGATGATAATGAAGATAATCAATTATCATTTCTTGAATTTTTCCGTTTTCAGTTACAAGTAGAAAATTATTATTCCAAACAATCGTATAAAACGACTACCACCAATAATAATTTTGATAATGATAATATCAATATAACAGAAAAACCTAAAAAACGCTCAAAAATGAAACTTTGTACAATTCTCTAATGACAGTTTGTATTTTAAGACCTAATTTGATCTTAAATAAAACTTTTTATCTATGTAGCTTTGATTATTCTCCAGTTTTAATTAAAGTAGTCTGATAAAAAATAATGTTTTCCATTTAGAATGCAAAAATCTATGCTGTCAAATATAAATTCTAATAATTTTATTAAAAAGTATAAAAAACAATAGTAAATTATTATACATTTTTATGTTGTTCACCGAATACTACACCAGGCGTTTCGGCTTCTTTTTTAACAGCTATTGCCTTATCTTGATACTGTTTTGCTAAAGTTAAATTTTTTTCAATTAAATCACCACGTCGGTACATTGTTGCTGCATTACTACAACCTTCAAATGATAGTAAATCACATGCTTTTGATGTGTATTCAATTGCTTTTTGACCATTTTTTGGTAAATCTGAACGTCCACGAAAATACATTGACCATAAACTAAGACATGATTGAACTACATTTAAATTACATCCTTTTGTAAAATATTCAATAGCTTTTACAATATTTTTTTCACAACCTTCTCCGTTATCACAGGCAATCGCTGCATTATGACAACCTTTACCATAGCCATACCGACAAGAACGTTCATAGTATTCAGTTGACTCATTAACATTTTTTTCCATTCCTAAACAAAAAATGGTGTTTTACTTACGTACACATTTCTAAGAAAGTGAAAAATCTATACCTCGTCCAAGAAATGCAAATGTTCCATAACGATAGCATCCATGTCCATACTTCATTTCATCACAAGATTTTTTATAGATTTTGGCAGCCGTTATAAAATCTTCTTTGATTGCCTCATGATAATTGGCTAAACGATAGCAACCTACAAGAAAAGAAAAAAAACAAAAAATAAAAACAATGAGAAAAGGTGATTTTTATTGATCTCAACACAGGTGAGAAAGCACTTACCATCACCAAGTTTTTCACTGAAGCAAGCAAATTGATATTCAATAAGTAAATTGTCTAAATATTCTTTGTATTCTTCTTCCGATTTTGGTGCAAAATAAGTCATCTGACTACTTTCAGAGTCTAAAAGATGTACGTAACGTACAGCAGTATCTGAGTTATCTGTATATTTATTTGGAACACTATTAATTCTTGCTAGAACTAGTAGAACTATTAGTTGATTGATAAATTAATTTTAAAAACTTTTACCATGACTATTGTCAAGAGTCAAATCTTTCTCTCAAGCAAAATCCATTGTATCCTGATCAATTAATCAACCTGTTTTCCTATGGTTTACTTATTTGTATATTTTATTGTTCGTAAAAAAAAAAAAGATGAAGACAAAAAAAAGATTAAAAACTAGGAGTAACGCGCGTCTGTGTGCATTTTCATCCTGTTCTGTTATTATTTCGTTCATATTTAGGAAAACAAAATGTTACTGGTGTTGCACAAAAAAACACACACATATATGATCGAAACAACAAACAGAACACCGGCATGATACAAAAAAAAAAGAATGAAATACAACAAGAAAAAAAAGACCACCACATGCATTGATTTCATTTATGGTAGAAAAACAAATAGTTTAACAAATAAGAAATGTCCAAGGCTAATTACTTTTTCAAGCACACAGATTATTTTGAGTTAAGTATCTCACACACACACACACTAGCTAGAACAGATTTTTTTGTATTCAAATCAGCAAATAAGCAGAGTTAATTTTGTTTTTCGGTAAGAGAATAAGTTCAAGTGAAATAAACAACTTTATTTAGTTATCATGGTTAAATTTTTTTTTGTCTTTTGTTCTATTTGCACTCAAAGAACAAATGACTAAGAAGAAAAAAAGAGATACAATGCTAGAATTGTTTCTGGCATATATATAGAGATATATACGCAAAATACTTTAAGTAAAAATAAAAATAAACAGAAATCCTTCCGTTTTTATTTGTTCGATGATTCAGTATCTTGTATGTGTGTGTGAATATGTTTAGTGTTTTAATTAAAATCACTCAATAAATAATTTGCTGCCATTTCTTCATTTCTATCACAAGCAAGAAATGCTTCAATAACTCGATTACGTTCGAAACCCATATCTTGTAGCTAAAAGATAAAGAATAAAAAAATATAGACAGATAGATTTATACCACACACATAGTTAATCGTGAACTGAATGACGGGCGTTCATTTTCAGCTAAGTTCACAAAAAAACATTTTCAACTCTCTTAACTCAAAGTTTTAACTCTAAACAAACAAACTTCCACACATACTACGTCAGAACTCTAACAAGTGAACATCGTTAAAAATGGCCTCAGATGGTAGTGCATGTGTTTAAATCTTCAGATTCATATTCAGAGAGATAAACAGTTTATCGTCACCGGCCAATAAAAGTACGTACATGAGTAGAATCGAACATTTTCGATATTATGATTTCCAGTCCAATGCGTTAGCCATTCGACTACAAATTACTACACAAAATATGAGTACTTAAAGAGTATCTATAATGATCGCAAATAGTGATTTATTCGCTCGTGCTCTTTCAAACTAACGTTGTACAAATAATCAGCTACTACTATCATGCAAAAAAAAACACTCTACAAATCAAAAAAGGAAAAAGCGAATGTCAAATGAATATATCCTTACCCTATTAATTGCAGCTTGATCTTGTGGTGAAAGTGTTATCGTCACCGGACCAGCTCCTGGGCCGCCAGGTTCACCACCCGTACCATGGTGCTCTGAATCATCATCACCTTCTGGATCAACTTGATTTAATAATTCAAGAAATTCTTGAGGACGTTGTTCAATCAACTAAAATAAGTCAAACTGTTTTTAAAAAAAAACTAATCACATTAACATCATTCGTTCTTTGTTACCTGGAATAATTCTAGATAATACAAAAAAATAATAATTATAATTTGTTCGTAATCAATAATTTTTCTTAGCTATTGTGCCTTACCTGGCTGTGTTTGTTGTAATGTTTGCATTAATGTTTGTAACTGATCAGGATTTTGCTGTATCAAATTACGCAACGCTTGAAATTGTGGACTTGAATTCAAATCGGCTAATTCATCATCTAGAGAAAGAAAAGTACATTTGTCATACAATCTGATCGATTTTTTAAAAAAAGACCAACTAGGTTGTCGACGTGCTTGACCACCTTGTCCTTGACCAGAAGATTGCGTTTGTAATGATGGTGGTACTGGTTCACGTGTATCGGGTATATTTCCCTTAAAACAAAAATCAAATATAATTAGCACAGACTTGAAACATTTCATATTTTCACTTACAGTCAAAAGGTATTCAGCAGCTCGTTCAACATGATAAAAACTTGCACGTAAAGCTTGTTCAGCTTTAGCACGTTCAAAACCCATTTCTGTCAATTCTGTTATCGCTTTTTCTCGTGCTTCATTTGAAGTAAATGCATCTTGAGATGATGCACCGACGGGTGGTACTGGAGTCGGTGTGAATAAACTTGCCGTTGAAGCAGTTGCCGCTGCAGTACCCGGATTATTAGTTGCTGTTGGAACTGTACGAGTTGGTGTTGCTGTAAAACTAAAAATGAATAATAGCAATCGATAAATTATATTTTAAAGTCTTTTCACTCATACCGATCACTTGCAGTATTTACGCTAGGTGGTGATATAACTGGAGCAGGAGTCGAACCAGTTGACTACGGAAAAGAACTTTCTTATTAAAGAACGAAAAGAGATTATATCTTCGGTACTAAATACCTGTCCCGTTTTTGGAACTGTTTGTTTAACAACAACAATAAAACTATCTTTATTAATTGAATATGAATCAAGCGTTTTAGCATCTTCAAGAATTTTTCCCGAAAATATTAATTTCATGGCATCGACATCATATCTATCTTTGAAATCCTGATGATTCGCAATTTTTTCTTTAATAGTTCGAACCTAAAAAATAAGTTGAACGTTGACAAAGAGATAACACTAAAAATTAAAATGATAACTAACATACCACATCGTAAAGTTCACATTCTACAGTAAATTTTTCATTTGAAAGTGTTTTGACTTGTAACAACATAATTAATATCTTTTTTGTTGCAAAATTGCAATAACGTTGTTCAGAACGAATAAAAGTCGTATAATAATTGATGACGAGATGAATGAAAGATGACCTGTTGGACGACGTCGAGTAATGTTAGTTCCATTTTAAAAAGAAGAGAAAATGTGTCATAATCATCAACTACCAATCAACTGATTATATTCAAACACCGTTATTGAGATGGAATTAACAGCAAGTTAAAAGATTATTGTTGCCATAGGCAAAACTTTATCTGATGAGCAAAAATATTCAATCATTTTGCGAGATAATCTACGGTACGGAGAGACAAGACAGGAAACTCAGTTTAGTGGCTTGTGAACAAATTTTTATTCGCAATCTGTCCTACCAATTGCAATTTGAATGGTGTATGTTTTTGTTTAACGTTACTTATATTTGCTCTTGACTTTTTTCGTTTGCTCTTAAACTTAAAACTATAATGACAAAGTTTATAATAAAAAAAATTTCAATTTTGAACGATATTTGTTGTGTCCTACACCTACGTACTTTTTAGCACCAACCAAATAATGACATTAGATAGTTTGGTTTCGTTCAATTCAGTAAAAGAAAATTGTGAATGAATAAATGAATTATTTATTCAGAAAAGTGAGCGTCATCAAAGGTCCTCGACCATCGTTGCGAAGGAAGATGACTGAAAAATATCGTGGTTATCTGTAGCTTCATCAGTCCTTCAAAAAATGACGTTGCTGTAATTATCCTATTACGTCGTGAATTTTTCAATGATAACCAGCTATTGCCCAGATCGGATATAATACATCACTGCATGAATGCTTGAACATCTTTTAGTCAAAGACTGTTTATATATTATGTCGTTGATGAGAATAATAATCTCAAATTTCCACGTGCGTTGCTAAGATCTCTCCTACTGGAACTTAAGTTGCATTAACAGAATTACTACTTCTGGTTCTAATCTTAGTTGTCTTCTTTATTTTGTTATTTCTTTTATTACTATTTTGGTGTTGTTTGGCTTGAGTCATTGTTACTACAGGTCGGTGACCTTTGATGACTCTCACTT
>CAJNOQ010003837.1:0-19010 GCA_905250885.1 Didymodactylos carnosus
TCAGCAAAGTATCTCTTGATTCAAATCACTTTTCGCATTTTGGCGCGAATAGTGGCGCCACTTAAAACGCGCTACTATTCGCGCCAAAATGTAAAAAGTGATTTGAATCAAGAGATACTTTGCTGCCCGTCGATTCACATACTAGGCTCTTCAGAAAAAGAATTTGGACCGATTCTGTTCCCCGTATAAAAAGTCGATTTTGCGCTAATGCATATCACAATATTTATGAGCATGTGCAATCGTTTTTCTGACCATTTCTGTCGATATACCTTCATGCTTACCTCCATCACCGTAGAACCCTTCCTTGGTTTGTTCAATTAATTGCTGAACAGTTCTAGAAGATGCGAATTGTTTAGCAGCATAACCTTTCACATAGGCCTACACTACTTCGGTAAGCTGAAGTTGAGGACTATGTGCTGGAGTTAATATGAAATAATGAAAGTCAGGTACGCATGCTTTTGCAGCTAATGATTTTCGTTCGAATAATGTTTTTTGAAGTTCAGAATACTGTTTAATCCAACTTTCCATTAATACTTGTAATGCTTCTTTATAAGGACCTGATGGACCATTCATTTTCTATTCATCCGTTTCGAACCTTTTTGCTTGTCCATTTCGAATTATTACTATGTTGCGTACTTTTTTGAATGGAAGGAGATTAATCATGCATAAGGTAATATATTAGCCAGTAACCTATGTGTTTAATATGTATATCAACGATGGCTTGTTGTATATCTTTAACTGCAGTAGTTTTACCTTCCGCATAACGATCCATAATAGTAGTTATAATGAAGGGGTAAAGATGTAAATAATTCCGATGATTGTTGACCTCATGATCCACCTCTTGTATCTGATTCAACATATATCTCTTGATATTTATGCCAATACTTTTAATGCAGAATGGCCACGACCTAAAGATCGACCGATACTCCAGCAAAAGCACCTAGATATTTCGGCTGGAGTACTTTTGCTTGGACCATTCTTTTCAAGAATTCGAAATCAAATAAACCGGGAAACAAGTTAACTGCATTGACTTTGTTCAGTCCATTAATCGCACCATTTATCTTTAGCCCACTAAACAAAGGCAATCAATGTAAGTAGTTTTGCCGGTTTATTTGATTTTGAATTCTTCAAAAGACCGGGTAGTATTCCCGTTCTTTTCAAAAAAACTGGTAAGCAGTTTCCGTTCAAAAGAACTGAACTGAAACAATCCCATTCCTAGCTTTAAACATAAAATATTTGACTTTTTCAGTTGCTGAAAGAATGGCGCGAAAAATAGCGCAAATTTTGATATCAAATTTCTCGCACATTCGTGTTTTTTGCCATCGACATTTTCCTAATCCAGCTAATTTCTAAGACGCATGAAGAAAATTATGATTTCTACAAGATACTTTTAAACATAAAGCATTTTTATTACCAAAAAATGTATCTCGATTAGAACATAGAAGAGCCAAGATTTTGCAACTGAGCCATTAATTTCGACTGTTAGTAAATAATGTTTAATTTTATAACAATAATATTTTATTTTATCAGAAAACCCTAAACCTTCTGCAGACTTTACCTTATTTACGTTTTCTCATAAACCATTGCATCAAATAAAAAATTAACTGCGGATTCGTGACCAACGCAGTTGCAGGCATATTCCCCGCTACGGTCAGCCAAAATAAATGAAGAAAAACTCAAAAAGAAACAGTTTGATAGGTCAGGTTTGAACGAGGAAAGGATGAATTCACATGTGTTCCAGCATAAAGTGTTTGGACTCTTAAGTATATTTCAAGTCTAACTGTCCCCAGTCTCAGTCTTTCCACTAGCAGAAGACTTCCCAAAAATCTCTCTCACCTCCACAACTTCCAGCGTATTCCGCCAGCCCTATGGCGGGCACTTTTCATCTTAATCCAGTACTTACAGAAAAAAGACTTCTTAAAAGCCCTATAACCGATTATAATCGCTTCGTCACTCATAGTATAAAAGCGACTACAGCAAAAGTAGAAAAGATAAAGATTTCTATCGTAGTTCATTTTATAGAAAACGTTTGCTCTACGAAACTTCGTTGTCAGCAAAACTTTATTATGCGCACCTTTCATGAAATTCATCTCAGAAAAAAGGTGAACTGTACCGGTTATAACCGGTGCATATCGACTCTCCAGAGCATTTGGGATAAAATCCAATAACTAGCTGGTCGCATAATCTCGAATGATCACAGTTCGAACAGTAATGATCTAGTTGAAAAATTAAGGTTGCCTGATCTTTCTACCAAGAAGAAGATTTTTTCAAACGGTATATTTTAGGAAAATAATGGTAGGACGTAGTATTCTATCACGTTTTAACATTACAAAACCACCAAACTAGTGAAGCTTCAGCTGTAGGAACAAAAATATTCAGAAATAGCACAGCAATATGTGATGAGAGACCGTTCGCTTCTTTCTGCTGTGGGGTCAATTTCTCTTACAGAAACAGAGTTTTCCGTGTTATTCTCTCTTGTTTTTGAAGGTCATAGGCAGATACTTGTATCCGCTGTGCTAAAAAGACGATATCTGCGATAATATTTCTGAAAAGATCCTCAGGCAAGTATGAAACTGATTCTCATTATCTTTCTTCTGCTTGTCAATCTGCAAGGCACAGGATAGACAATTGATCTGAGACAGTGAAAAGTTGAGTTTATTTTAAAATTTTATAGTTCATCTTGCAAAGAACTAGCAGTTCTAAAAACTGGGTTAAAACTCAAATTTCAATTCTCTGACTTCCAAAGCATGACATTTTGTTCAGTTGCTGTTTTGCTTTTTCGAAACATATATAATTCAAAATTTCAAAATGGTAAACAGAGGTGATTTTGAAAGTTCTTTCTAATGGGATATGATAAAGGGCAACATTATATTTTGACAAGGTTATGCTCCCTGTTAGGTGTGATATTTGTATGGACTCTTAAGGCTGCATACAACTAACAGTTTCCGTAGACTTGCAATAGCTTTTGCGTCTTGTATTGAAATACGAAAAAACTGCGAAATAATTGGATTTCTATTGTTGTTTCTATTATCTTTTTATGAAAATGCTAAACGTTTTGAGCACTTTCTGGCTCATCAGTAAAGGCAATGTGACAGTGATGAGTTTAGGGGAAGATGTAGAAATAAAAAATTGAAATTTTTTATTGAATTCTATTGAATTTTTGAACACTGTTATTGCCAACATTTGACACAAATAAATTCATTTGCGAATCAAATGCTATATCATATGGTACTAACAAGCGATCAACAATTGTTTGTCCTTCTGTTGAATTAACACAAAATTGTTGTATTCGATTATTTCCTTTGTCAGCAACATACAAATTACCACCACGATCTAATCGAACACCTTCAGGAAAACTTAATGTATGAGGGCCGGGTTTACTACCATTCGATGGTTTAACTATAAATTCACCATGTTTATCACCAATTTTCCATTTCATTAATGAATTTCCGCCAGCATTGCTTATATACATTGTTTGAGTATTGAAATCAACATCAATACCAAACGGCCTATTCAGTTGATCTTTATTATTTCCTTCGCCACCGCCAGCTACGACAATTCCAGTTTGATTCCATTGAAATTTACCTTCAAACAGAAATAATGATCTTTCTACCCTAGTGAAGCTTATTTTCTCAAGCATGACTCATGCTGCATGAGCAAGCACATACCTCAAGATATGTCTCCATGCACATGAATTTCTTACTCATGCAAATTGCTTGAGGTATGTACTTCACTTTCATGCGCTTGAGTTGCTTGAAGTATGCGTATGGGAGAAGAAATATCCAAAACAATGTGCATACCTCAAGAAACTCCATGAGACAAGAAAGTCATGCATTATCCATTTTTCGCGTTGTAAATAGCTCTAGCTTCGTTTTCTAGACTTGATTACACAATGTTTTACTCGGACTTTTCTTTGAGAACGTGATGTAATCAGTTTTATAATCCTTCACGATCATCTGGCACTCTCACTATGCCATAATCTTTGTCTATAAAGGAAAAGAAGTCATTTTCATGAAAAGTTCATGACAGTTTAAAGCTAGTACACAGCAATTTTGACTTTCTACTATTCGCTCCAACCTCTAAATTTTCATGTTATCTTTTGTTACGCTTTTGAATATAATTTTTCGATAATGTGTGATGTGCTTGTTCGAGAAAAACATTCCTCTCAGACTGACTCCTCGACGTTCCTCTCGAAGTTCGCTTCGCGTTGTATTTCTCAGTTTTGGTTCGACACGTAGCTGGAATTTGATCTCGAAATAAAACTGAGAAAGATTGCTGTCTTTTAAGGTACGCCTGTGAGTTTTACCGATAAGGTAATGTTTACCGTATGTGAAGAAAACATTCACGCTTGGACTTCTAGAGGAGCGTATTCGTAAATACTAGACGCTATCAAACAGGACCAAAATGATACTTGCTACATGCTGGAAGCCGCCAACGGCAAAGCGATCTTACACGGACGAAACTCACAATTGTAACGATAAATATCAACCATTAAGTGCGTGTCTCACTTTTGTGCATTTTATTTGAAGATCTTGCACAGTCAATATTTTTAACTGAGCCTACGCAACGGGCAAAGGACCTCAGATTCGGTACATTATCGAAGAAAGACTTTTCATAACTGTTAATGAGAAATATAGTTCAGTTTTGTGACAGAAAAAACGCAGGACGATTTAACTCTCTCTCTTCCTTCGCCTCAATTGCTGTGTACTTACCTCGAAGTTAAAGGTTCAAATTACTTCACTTTTTATCCTTTTTGATGATAAGTCAATAAGAAAACACAGGTTAAAACATGCAAAAAATGCGAGTAAAAATGGTCTTCATCTTCACAGTACATTAAAAAACAAGAAATGACTGCGTAGATAACGTGCATTATTCTCTTGCATGTATATGACGTCCACATATCTGCTCTATACACAGACATGTCCAGTCATTTCTATATAGGGGTGTGACAGTTCAGGCTCGTGAACTGTGAGTAAATGTAGTAAAGAGCTGGTGGTTATAGAGCATGAATGAACAATGAAAGTGGATATTAATTGAGCTTGTCCTTCAAGAACATTGTATATTTAACATTTCTTGATGTCAGTGCTAGCCCTTGCGCAAAACGTAATTAGACACGCTGAAAGCAGATTCGCTAGGAACACTGGTAGCACTTATCGCCAAATATTTCCGTGCCAGAATAGCCAAACTTGGCATTGAGCTCCCATGTTCCCGCCAAAATGTTGAATAGTCATAGTTGTCCTTAGGAATCGATGCAAGTTTTGCTAGTTCTTGATGAATAGTCAAAGTTTTCTTGGCACCTGTAGTTGCCATAGAACAACTGATACCACACTTGTTAAACAGCTTTTTAAGTTGAGTTCCACCTTTAGTGATAGCGAGTGAATCATTTCTTTCTAACTCTTCAGTATCACCAGCAACAGTTGTCATCGGCATACTTTTGTATTCAATTGGGTTATCGTAACCACGTAACCAGCTCCAGCTCCTACTCATGTGAGCTGTTGATCAGCTCCTTTCATATGAGCTTGAAATGGTGTGCTAGCTCCCGCTCTCGGAACTGATATGGAACTGTCACACCCCTATTTCTATATATTCACATTGAAGGAACGAAATCAAAATTTCAAATTTCATTGGTCAAAGCAGATCGAAAAGACAAGAAAGGAAAAGTTCGGCTCAAGAAAGTCAAGCGCATGAGATATTCAAGCGCTTGAGATAAAAATCTCATGCGCATGAGTTTCGTGGGATACGAAACCAAGCACACGAGCCAAGAAAGTCAAGCGCATGACATCGGAAACAAATGCGTTTTGCATGAGTAAGAAATGTCTCCACACCATGATTCTTACTCAAGCAATTCAAGCAAGTCTTGTGCTTGAGAAAAAAAGCTTCACTAGGGTACTGTCTTAAAAGAATCCGTATAGGATTTCTTTACAAACACGGTATCGAAGTCTTTTTCCAAAACTGTTATGGGTTCGGAACTTCTTTAATGGGTGTACGAAAAACTCTTTTGGCTATCGAAGAAGATCCTTTAAGCAGTATGTGAAAGTAAAATTCATACCTACCATTTGCAAAATTAGAAAGCCTGAGAAAGGTTTTGCATTGAAAATCCGTCTTACAAAAGATCGGGAAACCCATTTGTTTACAAAACCTATACAGAACAATCGAATACAGAACTGTTTTTCGATAATTTCGGATGAAACGGAATTTTCTTAGACTAGAAGATAAGGGGTTTGTACTTACAAATATCATTGCTATCACTTGTTAGTAGTCTTTTGAATTGTAATACTTGATTTAATTTAACATCTGTTACGTATAAATTTAACTGTAAATCAATTGCAAGTGCAAATGGAGATACTAACTGTTCCTTGGTTGGACCAACAATTGTTCGACCACCTTCGTCTTGTGATGTTTGACAAAACTGTTGTATTCTAGCATTACCACTATCCATAACATAAATATTTCCATACAAATCCAAAGCTAAACCATTGGGAAATTTTAATTGTTCCGAATTTGGTTTAACAAGAAACGTGCCATGTTCAGCACTTGGCTTCCATTTAATTAATGAATTACCAACACTATTGGATATATAAAGTAACTCAAATTTCGGATTTAAATAAATAGCTGTTGGTATGTTCAATTGAAAATTCTTATTACCTTGACCGTTGCCACCAGCGACAGTCACACCAATCTTACTCCAGTTAAAATCACCTTGAAAATCGATAAATCAATATACTTGTCCTAGACTCGACTTTATGAATACTTACATGAATTTTGTGCTGTTATTATTCCAATTAATACAAGAAGAAATATGATTTGCATATTCATCGTGAAGAAAAAGATTATTTAGTATTTGGTGAGTGTATAAGAGAATAAGAAAATTGAGGACAAGGTTGCACCTGATTAAATTTCCAACACACGTATGCTTCTGTATATAATATAGTAAAAATATTTTGTTTCTTTCTTCATTTACCGTAAATAACATGTTTTTGATCATATTCCAACGTAATAACACTTCAGACTGAAATTATTAATCGAATCTTGCCGTGTGCTCGAGAAACTGACACACGGCAGTACAGATTATGTTACGATTGTCTTTACTCAAATGCAAACGCAATAACACGTAATAAGTACTATTTGAGGCTTCCTATCAAACTTCTTTTAGAAAGTATGCTCACTTTCGTCTGTTGTCTTCCTGTAATCGTCTAGAACTGCTGGGTTAAGTGTGTCCAAAACACTATTGTTTTTGCATACTAAGGTTGAGCATAATGATGTTTCATTCAAAACGAAAGTATTGCGGTTCGAATCTACTAAACCATATCTTGTTCCCTTTTTCTGCTGAAAAATATCTCTCAGTTTTTTCATCATGCTGATGCTATTCTTCATTCTTGTTACGAACAAATTGTAGCTGCATTGAGGTTCTTTGATTTCGTAATGTTTAACTTCTCTTCAACAACAGCCACCAAGCAAAGTTAAAGGTCACTCTTTCAACCGGTACAAATGCACATTCTACATTTGTGATGACGAGTTCTGCTTGTAAAACAGTTGTTTGTTGACGTTTTCGGCACTCCTGTAAAAAGTTCATAAAAGCTATCTAGTTGCGGGGAGATGAAGCCGATTTTTTCACTTCCTTAGAATCGCCGTTGAGCCAGCTTTAAAAGTTTAAATATCACTAAAAAATTAATTTCTTATAAGTCGGGCGAGAAGAAATCGGAATTCTGCCTGTAATTCGAAATTGTCTCCATCGGCACTCACATTTTATGCGATAAAAATATCACAATCAGAACCAGCGTCAAATACTGAGTTGAATGATGTATTTCCCGGCGTCCGTCCGCTATTAGAAGTACGTTTTGGCGAAATTTTTTTGAAAATTCCCCTATGGCATTTTCTGATTCGCTTATTAGCTCACTTTATTTTTTCGAATTTTCACATCGGAACATTACTGAGATTTTGTCTAAAAAGTGAACCATTTTGTATCTAACATCTTTTCTGAGTATCGATTTTTTTATCATCGATACGTCGTACCAATGTGTCTAAAATATGCTCTTAAAGAACGCTTTTGGACGCTCATGAGGAGGTGTGTCAAAAGGCAAATTTTAAATTAATTCTTTTCTCACCTATTTTAAAAATTTTCCAGGTAATTCAATCTTTTTAATTCGTCTGCTATAGGACGCACTTCTAAACCATTGACAACAGCTCTGGGAGATACCTTTTTATGCCGTAAATATTTAGCATAGTATAAACAACTTCAGTCAGTACCACATATACATTATTTTGCTGAAAAACGCTTCCCGAGTTTGCTTTGTAGTTCTTCTGATAAGCTTCTGATATTAGTACGACGAAGTAGCAACTGCGCATAGCATAGCTTTTCATGAGCTGTTTCATTTATAGCGTCGTCGTGTTGACTCTGCTGAGTTGCCACTTCTCCTTGTTTCTACCTTAACAATAAACTGGCGTTATCTACTCTCATCGTCCATAAGCGAGAGTTTTAGCGAGTCGTTAACAGATGATTATGGTCACCTTATTAATTCTTAATTCTTTCCAAGAAGCATCTTCAGTCTATCCCACTCCATCGACACGGAACACAGAATAAAGCTTTTCCCAAGACAGTTTTTGGAATAATTAATTGAACTATTAATTTCCTATTATTTTGTCTCTTCGCCTCTTCAGGATAAATGACTTATTTTCCTTCAAGTATAAGTTTTACAAATACTAGAATATCTCGAGATATATTAGTAACGGGAAACAAAGTTTCTCGGTGGACTGGGATAGACTGAAGATGCTTCTTTGAAATTGAAAATTGAAAGCAGCCCAGGCGAGATGCGATTTATGGTATCCTCAACTGTTGGAAAAACAAAATAAACTAACGGCTATCATCCTGCAAATGTCTCAGTTGGCATGGGCAAAATCGATCCGCAAACTATCATTGGTATCCTCAAGATACAAAGGAAATCGTTCCCATAGAATCGCAATGAGACGAAATGATCAGGTTTCTCCCTAAACTGCCAATGATAGCAGAAAACACATACGAGACTATCCTGTTTCAATTCATTGCGGTCATCGAGACAATGCAGCTATTCAACGGGATTCTGGACAATGCTGAATGGGAGTTTTATGTTTCACTAACACTTGAAACTGCCGATTAAATATCTCGGGGTGTACACTTGTTATACATATAAGTTCACCTTTACATAGGTCGAGTATAGAATTTTCCCTAGAATGTAGAATGTTAGAATTCTGAACTTTACTTACATACATGTAAAATTCAACTTTACATACGTGTAAAGTTCATCTTTATAGGAGACGAATCTAGAATTTTCATTAGAGTGTAGAATTATAGAATTCCGAACTTTACATGCATGTAACGTTCAACCTTACGTACGTGTAAAATTCAACTGCAGATAGGTTGAGTCTAGAATTTTCGGAAGAATATAGAATTTTATAATTCTATGTGTCCCCGAGGTGTGCTCTTCCATACTCTGAAAACGGCAGGTCTCTACCTCTTACCACTCAAAGTTATCCAAAAAGTATCGGAGTGCATTATATTTTGAAAACAAATAATAGTAACTATAAATTTACTTAAAATTTCATTTATTTTATTTATTTATTTATTTTATTTCACTTATTTTATTTATTTACCTCTGAGCAACGTCGAGAATAACTCAAAAATAACTCATAAAAACGCTTTTGTAGTAGGTTAAGCAGTATTACCGTTACTTCAGAACATTACGGTAACTTGGCACTTTTAGTCAGTAGAGGTCTGCGGGACCAAACTTTTTTGGTCCGGGTGCCATAGAAAGAACTCATTTTTGCTTCTGGTCCTGTGATCACGTAAATATTTTTTCAAAGTAGTGCTGATTGTTTGAAAGTCAGCCCGTTGTAATGTGGCGCGTAGACAGCATGCGTGGGTGGTGAATTCTTTCTCGCAGGACTAGTACCTACATACAAACAAGCACAGAAACTAAGAAATTTTTATGTTCTATACATGACTATTTTCAAAAAAACCTAATCCCGATCCCATTAAAAGCTCGCAGAACCGGGACCATCCTGTGGGACTGTGGCCGTCCCACAGACCTCTATACTAGTCAGTCTTGGGCATTTAGTAGTATTGAAACTGAATAATATTCTCAAGAATAGTGATAGTGGCAAATACTTGTTTCTTGAGAGTGACAGTAAGTGGAACATTATCAAAATGAGCAATAATTCAATTCATTATAATTGTAGGCGATAAGAACAAAAAGATATTTTTGAGTATGATGACGGCTAATTAATTCAATATTGTAGGTCTCTAAATTTTCATGGTGCTTACTAAGAGAGCCAGTGAAAATGTCATATTTTTTGCTGCACTTGTTAAAAGTCAGACACTAAAAGGCGTTGAAAGCAGCTTTCAATGCTTTTCTGCCACATGTGCTTTATGTCATGTCTTGATAAAAAATAAAGCGAGATACCATACAATGAAAGGTACGAGGAATACTTGAAAAGAAACAAAGTTTTTTCTTTTTTGAGATGATTCAATTTAACTGTAGATAGACGATAACTCATACTTTACACCTATAAAGAAGAGCAAACAGAGAAGCAAAAGAAAAGCAACTACAGTGTTCTTTTATTATCTACTACATCTTAAAGTGTATACTTTGTTGAACTATCAATTCTCGACTCGAACTTTCATACTTATTATTCAAAATTAAATTATTGACTTATCTTATAAAAATTTGCTTCCTTAGATAGCAGCAATAAAGTCCAGGAGTCCAGGAGTCCGCTATTTCCCCCTTGAGTAATATGCTCAACCATTTCTATTATGGATTAGACCATATACCTTTAATCAACCTATCAACAATTATTTTATTAAAATAACGTAATAAAAATGATACGCGAGGTTGGGCGGTCATCTTGTAAACGATATGATTTTGACTTTGACTCAACGGAGGTGGAACTGCACTGACACGACCTTCAGACCTCTAACCTACCAGAACATGTCTTTTACTGCTGTAGCACACGTGACTAAAGGCGAATTGAGCTAGATTTCGATATTTTGCTTTTTCGAATACTGGTAAGTATCAAAAGTCAAAAATTCCAAAAAGTGTCATTAAGTTTCTCAAAGATGCTTCTCTAGTCACACATCAAAATATTAAAATTGTGGTCTATTATTCTGTACCCACACGTGCTTGCTTCTTATTAACACCATCGAGATTTCTCCACGGAGTTGCATTACTGAGGAGTATTACGAAAGCTACGGACGAACTGCTGTGATATGGACGTCGTTGCGTCATTCTTTTAAAAGTGCACCAGAGTTTACATCGACTTTGTCCAAATTGTTTGGGAGCAACAAAACTAGTACAACTCGGCCTCCTGGTGACGAATATCACGTTCAGTCGGATGCCACGACTATACCATTTACCACCTCTAACATTTATATATGAAATTGATATTATCACTCGTCTTTAGCTATGTTGGACAAAAATTTGGTAGTGGTAGTTGAATCGGAGGATTAAAAATCGGACGATTAACTAAGAAACACCAGACTAGTTCCTGAGGTCATTTCAGGATCTGCTCTGTTCAAAAACTTGCTAAATTTTATGTTATACTATTTTCAGTAGTATTTATTAGAATTTTTCTCGGCTTCTCTTCAATCTTGATGAGTATAGGCGGCGCTAATATGCAAAAGATAAGAAAATTTTCGGGTTTTTTAAGTTCTTTCGCTTTTGAATTGATGTTATTCGTAGATAAAGATTCCTGTAGAAGTCGTTTTAACCTTTTCTAAGTTAAACATTTTTTCTCTGACTAGAAAGAACCAGTTCGAGGTCTTGACCACGCCATTAATCACAGATGTAGGAAACTAAATATTTTGAAGGTCTGTGAATACTATGGGCGGGCTGAGCTAGTCGACATTATGTGGTGCACCCAAAACGAATTAAAAATATTCTTAAAATCGAACAACAGATCAAAAATACTTAAGTTTCACGGTTTCTCTATGGTAGATATACTCAGCGGAATGCGTCGCAGCCTCAGTGAAAAAATGTGTCGCAAGTTGCTCCCAGTGTCGCAGATGATTATGTCCCAATTTGCGACACATTATTGTTTAGTGTGCATGGTGTGGAAGTTAATATTGGTCAATCACTGAATTCATATACTTTGTATTTATCCCATGTAATCAATGATACAACTACAATTTCTATACCATTCACAAGCGTTCCACAACACATCAAAACATAAAACATAGCTACATATTGTAGGGTCATTAAATAATTTTCTTACACTGACTACCCTCCACCATCGACTAGATCTAAACAACCTGAAATTCAGCCTTTCACCTGGTGACTGACGACGGGTTTACTCAACGCTAATCAAACGTGCACAAAAAGTTCAAAAGGAGTTCTTCGAATTGTTTAATTTTTTGATACTAGTAGAAGAAATCATAAGAATTTTTAACAAAAACATTTTAATGTTTAACTCACATCCGACGATTGTTAGCAAACCACATAATAAAGGCTTTTGTAATAATCGAATAAAGCAATAGCATATCAGCAGATAACAAACCCAGACACAACTGATTAACGATATCATTTATTTTTCAACTAATACTATAATACAGTAAGTTCAAAGGACAAGACTAAACAAAATAAAACTCAGATTTCTCCGAAATCTGAAGAGGGATACTTTGATTCTGATTACTTTAATAGTGCACACACATACAGTCGGTCCAGTAAAGCTTTCGAGCTGTGGCTTGCCTAGTCATACAAGAGTTTTCACGCAAGATGAAAGTGCGATTCCATCACCCTCTGTTCTATTATGAAAAAAGGTCAACAAAGAGCAGATTAAATGGTCCAGTATATATCTGTAATATAATGACTTGTCATTTACAGAACAGACAACAAAATTATTTGACATGCTTTTTCTAGTCAAGATTTTCGTCTTCTTCTGTCCTGTACTTACAGTTAATAAAAGGGTATCTCTTTTCACTCGCTTTATTCAAACTTTTTTTGCTGTAGTAACAACAGTAAAAAGTTATTTATTTTAGCAAGTGCGTCAAATCCGATAGATGTATACACATATGCGAAAGAGGATAACACGACAAATGAGCCTCCCTATATATGAGCTCTTGACATTTGAGCCCCCAATAATTCAGCCTCTCGCCTAGTGAGCCTTCAAGATTTGAGTCTAACGAAAGGAGCAACATCAAAAATATAAAATTCATTAACAAAAAGTAGTAATTAACTATTAGAGTTGTTCGTCCATTTGTTCATATACAGCACGTTTTGTCAGTTTCACAAGTGCTGCTTCTAATTTCTCTGGGTTTATAAGGTCTACATGTACTTTTAAATTAGTTAGAAAGCAAAATAAAATTTTGCTTTGAAAATGGATGTATTATATGAAGGAATTTCCAATAGAGGTCTGCGAGACAGTCTCAGCCCCGGTCCCATCGCGGCCCCGCATGACTTTTTACGGAACCGGGACCCAGAAAAATCTTTTTTACGGGACCGGGACCTAGAGGTCTGCGGGACTGTCCCGGTCCCTTCGAACTTTTAATAGGACCACGATCAGATGTTTTTGAAAATAGCCTTGTATGAAGTTAAAAAATTTCTTTGAAAAAATATTTACGAGACCACGGGATCGGGACCAAAAATGAGTTCTTTCCACGGGTTCTTTCACCAAAACGTTTGGTCCCGCAGACCTCTAATTTCCAATCATCAAACACTCCTTCTTCAATCACCATACTTTTGTTCAGATGAGAAATTCTTTCGTCTCAGCACATGGAATATGTTCAGTTATGTTCTCACGTCTAAATAAGGTTTCTAAACATTTTGATGCATAGTTTCTGTATCGTGATGAAAAACCACTACATTCATTTATTAAATGTCTGAAATTGCAATTTTCGGTTAAGAAATATTAGCATTTATTTATAAAGTTTTTATCTTTATTTTAGAAATGTTTTCTTTCTGACAAATCTTTTGAAAAGTATTATCAGATTATAGCGTACGTATGTCTGTGTTGTTTAATCGTATCGAACTACGTCATATAATGTTATCATGTTCTTTGAATAAGATCCATCCGTTGCGAGCTCACCTGTGGGAGGCTCAATTGCCGAAGGCTCACGTGTTTAAAGGCTCTAGTATTCGGAGCGCAAATGGCAAGTTTTTTCTGGTCATTTTCATTTTGGTTCATATTTTTCTTTAAAAACGGTACAAAAATTACCAGAAACACTCACAGGTGTCTCATTCGTGCCTCCGATACAATTAATAGTAATGAAATATGATGTGTTAAACAGAGAAAAGCGTATCGCAAACGTAGTTGCGGTGTAGTCAGTGGACTATTAGCTGTACGACGAGCTGTTCCGGTGGATGAATCATACGGAAAATATTGAATTCAAAAATTAACTGAATAAGAAATAAATAAATTTTTATGTTAATCAATATACCTTGATGTTTACAAGCTGGGATACTTTCCAATACACCACACGAAAGGACATGAAAAACTGAACAAGACTCGCTAGTTGACGGACTTTGAAAAAGATTTCAAGTAGATTTCTAGGAGGTTTTTGAAGAACCCCTATGAAAATTTTCATTTTTTCGCCGGATTTAAGCCATAAATCTAAATTTTGAACTGCTCTGTACGATAAAGCTAGAAAAACCGAACAAGACAGGCCAGTCGGCTGTATAGAGAGACACATGTTTAACATACATGCAGGTAAACGCGAAACAAGAGCGTGACTCAGTCAGCTAGTGGGCAGACAACGTACTTCAAACATACGGAGTTCGAATCTTGGCAACGGCAGTCGCGTGATAGTCTTGGAACAAACTATCCTATGCTCATTGTTTCGGTACCTTTAGACACAGATGCAATGGGGTAACTCGATTTCAGCGCCCTTTGGACTGGCGAGATGAGATTTAAAGTTTAAAAAGAACAAAAAAAGAAACAAGATTTTGTGTAATTTTTATTTTATTAAAAGTAACTAATAAGTATTTTATCTTATTTTTTTGGTGGTCAGTCTTGTTTAGTTTTTCACACTCTTTCGAATGGTGTATTGGGAAAAATATTTCATTACCTTTCGGAATTTCAGTATTTTAAATTTAAAAAAAGGTTCAGATTATAAAATTTAAAGCTTGAATTAAAATTGAAATATTAGCACTGGAAGGCAGTTTTTTTCTTCAAACTGTAGGTGGTACAGTTTTGCATTGAATGGTGTACTTGAAATTCATTTTAAGAGAACGTATTTCTCAAGAAAAATTATTTAATAGAACACCTATGTCAAGGACTACTGTTCTCTAGAAACCTAGATCGGAAGGACATCTTAACTTTATAACAGAAAAATGTGAGATAAATATATATTTGTAATAAGGATGCTTTTGTCCTCTTTCTCCAGGACAAAGAGAGCAGAGATTTATACAGAGTTTTTATACAGAAGTTGTATACTCTTTTGTTGAAATTTGCGACACTTAAGAAGAGTGCTTTACATTATTAAGAACTTTTTTCTCTTACTGTCAGTAGTTGATACATCACGAAAAACTGGTGTTAGCACATGGGCAAGAAAGGGCATGTAAGTGTACATTTAAAACCGGTAAAATGCGAGACTGAAAAGTAATATGTACTATATTATTACTTTAAATCATTGTTGGGTATTAAAATGATTAGGACATCTAATATTTAAGATACTCTTATGACTAACTTAAAGTAATGTATAAATGTATCATGTCAAACAGTGTCACTTCTGAATACGCAATTAAACAAATCGCCTTGATCTTCTCCTACAAATGCTGATCAAGCGAATGAAGTTCAAAAACTGCACAAACAATTATTGCATGAAATAAGTCATGTAGAAAAGCTGAAATTCCGTATGGGAATAATTGCACCAATGAAGGCTGATAAGTCAACAATTGTAAGTCAACTTAAACGCACTAATTGGGGATTTTATTTTGCGATGACAACATCTCAACAGAAGTTATTTTTAAACGTAATGTATTGGTACCAGTATTACTATTACACAAAAGTTGTATAGAGATAATATCCAAACTTCAGCATGATATTGATCGACATATTATGAATAATTATAAACGTTTTTAGTAGTATTGCTCGTCTAGTAGACACGACTAACAAGATTCAACAATAGTAAATAAGATACAAAAAGTGAAATTAAAGAACAAGCAAAAACTACAAACGGCAATGAATTACGTTTTGGTCAGAAATGATTATGAGGAATTGCAAATTCCTACTGTATTTTTCATGTTTATATAGTTCAGTCTACGTTTTTCTGTTAGATAATTGTTATCGACAAACAAGTTTCGAATAGAAAAGGGAAGTATAGCCGAGAACAATACTTCTTCTAACTATTAGGCCAGACGTGGTGTTTTTTCTTTAAGAAAGGTAACGAACGTATTTGTGAATACTGAAAGCAAAAAGAAGAATCGTCATACAACAATGATGCCGCTGTCATAGCTATTACAGACCTTTTTCTTTCAATCCCTTTCCAAAGTTCTTGGCGCACAACCCACCGAAAACTAATGCTAACAAGTGTGTCACTAAGTTTATACCAACACACACATAGAGTACACTCAATAATGGTACTAAGTTGGCTGATGACGGTTTTTCCGGACGTTTTGAATCGGTAATTGCCACATAAATAATATATCCAATATGAGCTGGTTGTAGCAGGGATAAGACATAAAAGACACCAACTAATACTCTATTTTCTAATTGTACCTATCATACACAGACACACATATTTAGATTCAAAATAAGATGAAACTATGTTCATACCATCAGTACGGCAATGCACAACCAAATAAACACTAAGGGTACGCCAACACCCAAGAAAATTTTGTCCAATGTTTGATATTCATTTATATTTCTCAAATTTAATATTAATGTTGATATCTAAAGTACACAGACATTTTTCGTTCACCTTTTGTCAAAATATACACACGAAGGGTACGTGCAGTTAACATTGTATCAATACGAATAATGCAGGCAAATGAATAGTATATTGTCAAAGGTCGTCTGCCAGCTGGAAATGCACCAAACAATCTATAAGTGAAAGCGAGCTTAATACAAAATGATCCATGAAAGCGAAGGATATGAGACAAACCGTTTTGAGAATTCATTTCGACTATAATCTCGAATAACGACCACAGATAATGGAAAGAAACAAATATTGAAAAAGATCGTAAATATAAGACGAATCTAGATTCAAAATTAACCATTGTAGAAGAGACAGAGGGTTCTAACGACAATATACCAGACGCAGATTGTATTGATCTTTGTTTGATGCAACAGTTGAAGATGAGATAAAGGAATATGACGTAGCAGTAAACATCGATGTTTCAGACCAATTTGCCACTGTTGTTTGTGGGCTACTCCAGGATGTTGATGAGGCAGGTGGTAGACTTGTTTTTTGACGTGTGAAAAAGTGTATAACAACATAGGCTGTTAACAATAACGCACACAGTAAAAATGTCAATATATCAATGATACGTTGACAAAATATTCCAGTGAATAAAAATATTAACAGAAATACTAAATGAATATTAAACATATAAAGGAAGGAGACAAGTCTGATGAGGGCATATTTACATGAATGTACAATTAATAGTATCCCATATGCAAAATCATTATCATCTTGCTTTGCACTCAATAAACGTACAATTGTTAATACATCACTTATGATTACAGCCAATATACTGATTGTTAGGAATAAATATTCGTACCATCGAATATTCTTCCAACCACGACGCTAAAATGCACACGCTCGAACATCAGTGTATAACAGATCATCGAAGATATCACGTTGTCAGAGAGTAGACATACCCTTCCAAAACAACCTGTTTCAAGTTCAGAACTAGATGGTAAGTTAGCAAACATTGGCGGTCGCATATTCTATCGAAGAAAAAAAGGAAAGATTTCTCTTAGCAAACATATTTGCACACTTTTTCGTTTAAAATGAAACGTGAAAGCACAATGTCAAATTCTGCATAGAAACAAGAAAATCGAATACTTCCAGATGTTATTTTTCACACATACCTCCATTTGACTCTGAGCTTCAAAGATAGAAACACTAAATTTTACAACCAAGAGATCAACGATGGTAGTCAATGAAGAAGAGTTTTGATAACAATAACAAGCACGTTCTTTGCTCTCTCAAAGATGATGATGAAAGTAAGAAGGAGGAGGTGAATTGGCGTTTATATGTTTTCATTTCTTATCTTCTATCTCAAATAATAGTAAAAGTACAACAATAACGATACTAAAGATGATGTTTAAATTACTACTTATTATCAGGATATAATACTACTTAGTGCCTCCGATCCTATTCACTATGCATTGCAGGCTCTTTTGTAAAGAATTCGTCTTAATTAATCCTTGTCGAAACAAAGGACGGGGATCGATAACAGGCAAAATCGGCCACCTCTCAGACCAAGCTCATATTCACAAGTCTGATGTAGTTTTTCTCCGTGATTAAAACTAGCATCTCAAAAATAGCATTTTCAGCCCCCCTGGAAAAAATTCCGCATCCAAACTTTTCTCCCCTTAAATGAACTTTATTTAGAATATTTTCCCCATTTCTTCTCGCTGTCCAAAGCAAACATCAACTACTGTACATCATTCGACAGAAAATTTTGCGGGCTACAAAATGATATATATAAAATTGAGAACAAATGGGGCGTGGGTGTCCTAACACTAGAAATACTAGCGCCAACCTTCGCAAAATCATAGGTCCACAGCGTTCATCGTTTATATTGTCCAGTGAGTTTATCGTTAACCACGCCACTTTATATATCATTCGAGAGAGAATTTCACGGGCTTCAAAATTGTGTATTAATAAGTCTTTGAAAAACATGCCCACATGGACGAATAGTTGAAATACGTGCCCGATATAATGACTTTCAACTATCTAAGTGCTTTAAACACTCCTTTGGTAAGTTTTCTGCCATAATGAAAAATTATGTATTTTGCGAAAACATACCATTGGATAGCCCTTGAAAATCTCTACAAAGTGAGCTGATCAGAACATCCAAAAAGGTGGGTCCAGT
>CAJNOQ010003838.1:0-19006 GCA_905250885.1 Didymodactylos carnosus
AAGTTCAGACGTCCGGCGCTCTGTACCGAAGGGTTTTCAAAAAGAATTTTTAATAGTTTTCTGACCAAATCGTATACGTTCTTTCAGAATCTGTGATCAAAAACGAATTTTGAAATTGAGGAGGTGGAAAGTATGTCAGAAAAACGCGGTTTTCTCACGGACTGTCTCTTAAACGTCATCAATAGGATAGAAATGTTCATTCGAATAGCATCCACTTAAAAGTACAGAAGATATGAAGATCCTTGACGAAAGAGAAGGAAAGTAATCTTTAATTGAAAAACTAAAATGTTTTGAAAAATACTCACTACCTATTAGACCGACAAAAAAGACTTCTTCAATTATGGATATTTGTAAACATTTTAAAGTTGGTAATTTTAATAATAATCGTCCTAATCGTTCTGAATCATTTGCACACGTTTTATTTAAATATTCTCGAAATTCTTTATGTGTTAATATTTGATAAGCTTGAATTTTTTCTTTTTGAATAATTGATGAAATATAGGCTTGATGTTGTTGTTGTGAATGTTCACTATTTGAATATAAAAAATTGACACAATCTAAAGTAAAAAAATATTTGTTTTTTTTTTAAACAATCAATTATTATTTGATCATTAATATATAATAATATGAAAATTTATAATATTTAGAGAAACTAACCCGTGTTAAACATAATAATTAATTTTAAATAAGCATATTCTGATGGTGTTAATTGTAAACGTTCAAATTCATTGAGTAGTAATTGAATTATACTTAATTGTTCACTTATTTGTCTCGATTTCTTTTCTGACATTTTTTCTATAAAATAAAAAAATAAATAAATACAATGAATAACTATCGATAGTATCATAAACCAAACGCTCACTATTTAATAATGTTGCTAAAATATTTGGTAAAACGACAATATTCGAACATTGTAAAAGACTTAGAATAAATAATTCAAGCCAATGTTTTTGTAATAAAATTATCTGAACATTCGAACTTAAATTAGACAATAAAAAAATAATATATAAAAATTTCTATTTATCTAACTATACATACTCAAGTAATTTAAAACAATTATTTGCTTTAATCCAATAAATTGATTGAAATAAAATACGTGACGCTGATTCGCATATAAAACTTTCTGTTAATTGAACTGGTGTTGGACTTGTAGGAGGAGTTATTGTGAATAAACATGAATTTTCATTGATTAATGGACCTAAAATATAAATAATAAAAGATTATATGACAAGTAATCTGTTAAATTATAAGAAATGTTTAATAATTAACAAAAAAATTCTTTTTTTCTTACATATTCAAATTGAATTTTATATAATTATAGAATAGGTAGAAGATTTATTATCTTTACTTACGATTCACTTGTTCCCAATAGCGTCGTTCTATATTCAAATGACTTCTAATATCATTTTCAATTGATCGTTTCTATAAAATAAATATTTAACTAGAATAGAAGATATGTGAATTGAAAAATAAACATACCATTTTATTACTACTAACATTAGCTGCTTTAGCCAAATTATCAAATGCTCTTGTTATTGCTGCATCAATATTTGTTGTTGTTGCTGATAGTGGACTAGATGATAAATTATTCTCTATTTCCGCTTTTATGTTACAATCGATACGTAATGATTGTGTTGGTGTTGAAAATACATCTAAATGAAAAAAATGAGACATATTGTTTATCAAACGAACAATGTATTAATGCCAAAAAAACCCCATACTTGTTGATGACGAAGGTGATCTTGGTCTTGAACTTAAAATTGAATGCAATGTACTAACCGTTTGTTGTGAGGGATATACGACGGAAGATGATGATGAAGAAGAACTGACGACTGATGAATGATAATTATTATTATTATTATTATTATTATTATTATTATTATTATTACTATAATGATTTGTTGAATAGGATAGACTTTTTCGAACACTTGCTAATGTTCCATTTAATGAATTAGTATTATGTCTTGAAGTTGTTGCATCGTTGCTTATCGATGCTAATAAAGGTGGATGACCATTTGTGGTTAAATTTGTTGGACTTTCACTTGTACTTCCATTTGATGTTGAACTGGAATTTGGAGATGTATCGAATGGTTGCTGTGTATTATCGTACGTATCAATAGTTTTTGTGAAACCGGATAATAGTGATGTTAACGGTAAAATACAATTCGACGATAAAAGCTAAAATAATGAAAAAAAGAAATTAATTTATCTCATAAAAAAAATAATGATTATCAGTCAGTCTCATTAGTTGATTCATACACAATATGAATAAAACCGTGTAAGAGAATGTGTTCAGTTTAAAACTATTTAAATGTTTTTACTTTTGATATTGGTATTGGTTCGATTTTTCTCGATGAGTTTATCAATGAATTATCAGACGATTTTCCATTGTTATTATTGCCATTCTGATGATGATTATTATTTGAATATGGTCGTCGTTCATTTTGAACAGCTATTAAATCAAAGAGAATAATGTTAAAACATAAAGAGTATAGAAATAGTACGATTACCTTCAATTCTCATTCCAGCATGTAAACATTTTTGTAGTCGACAATACTGGCAACGATTTCTCATAAATTTGTTAATAGGACATTCTTTATTTCCCAAACATGTGTACAATACTTGTTTACGTATACTTCGTTTAAAAAAACCCTTACATCCTTCACAACTTAATACACCATAATGACGACCTTTTAATTTTTGAAATCCAATAATTAGAATTTAAGATGTGAATATTGGGAGAAGATTTTTATATTACCTGATGCACGATCACCACACACACAACATATTAACGGTAATGTTTGATTTTCAAGATCATCTGTTATTAATAAAGAATTAGACGATGAATCTAAATATAAAAATTTGAGGTCAATTATACAAAAAGAAAATAAATGATTATTATTTTTACTTGATAAGTTTAGTAGACCATTTATCGTAGTTCCAGTTGTTGACAAAGAACGACTAATGTTTGTTGAAAATGATTCATTTTCACTCAGATTATTTGGCATCTGATGATGTCCACCACAATTCTCGGATGAAGAAGAATTTTCATTTTCATCCTATAAAAAATAGATTTAATATCAACATAGTTAAATTATTATCTACAAATTATTTCTAATGGTTCTATCGGGAGAAATATCACAATTATTCACATTTTGATCAGATAAAAACTGAAATTTTAACAAATCGATAAGAAAAACTTGTTTGTTAGTTCTACTAAGTTGTATATACAAATAATTTGATATACTCAACAATTTGATATTAATAAAATTGAAAACTGTTAATGGATTTCTAGAGATCTTGAATTTAAATAGGATTTCTAGATCTACGAATATCAGATTCAGGATCATCAAAAAGAATTATTCATAATCTAATGGAATTCAAGAAAAAATCGAGGTGATCTTTCCTTCGTCAGTTAGACAATTGTATTCAACGTCTTTTCGACGATATTGGTTTAGATTTAATGTTATTTTTTTTTAAATTTATTGATACTGACATACTGACTAATATCTATTATACATCTTGTAACCATTTCAAAATGATTGGGATACTTTTTAAATGACTCAATAATCAGAGTGTTGAGTTAACAATTAATTGATGTTTTTAAGTGGGAAAAATACATATTAAGGATCCATTCTTTCAGCAAAATCAGCCAACGATATCTCTTAATTAAAATAAATAGATATTTGAATATGATTTGATCTATTTTCTTTCAAAATATAAAGTATCAATCTCTATTTCAACGATCTCTAGTGTTTTTTTCACAAGATATTTCATACTTTTGCCCTTTTACAAATCTTTACAGTTTCTCTTGACGAAATTATATTATACTCTTCAATATAAAAAGTGTTTCACAAATCTATCATAAACTTATAACTAATTATTTAATTAGGTGAAAATAATTGCACTCAAGAGAATAACTTATATTTGTTTTTATTAACAATGCTTAGTATTTCCTGATATCTTTTCTTTTGTTTTTTTCTTGCATATTTTATCATAGATTATAAATGTTAGAAAGAGAAAAAAAGATCTACTGTATGAACTGATAAGTGTAGAGTAGATTTCAACTAGGTCCAAATATTTTTTGTACAATCAAAATTTCCCGTTCAGATTTTTGAATGTCAAGTCAATTAAAGGAAAAATATAAAAATCTATTCCTGTTGATCCATGAAAATAAGTGTTTTGTTTGACATATAATCATTTTTAACATTTTTTAAACCTTTAATCAAGAAAACTTTTTTGGAATATATTTTAGTAGGTTAATTTTAACTCATATTTTGTTAATAATCCGGAAAACTTTAAGATGAAGAGTTAATAAATTTGTTTTCAAATATCATTTGATATGATCAATAATGATTAAAAATTTTATCGAATCCGGATGAAATTTTTTCTTCATAAAGAGAAAACTATATAGATCTTTATGTTCTGATACATGTAATTGTAAATTTATATACATAACTGTCATCAAAATATTGAGTATAACTTTCAGCTGAATGATTATTAGATTTAATAACAATAGAAATTCAAAAAATAAAAGAAGAATAAAGTCTATTCTGAGTGAGTTCAGATTACAGTTAGATGATTGACTGATATTTGTTTATCTAGTTGTTTTTCAATTTGATGACATTGTGTTGCTTTCGTTAATCAACATTAGAAACAATAAAATTTGGATGAGATGTTTGTGACAACTTAGTGGTCCAATAGTTGAGAAGAGTAATGTTACGGATGATCGAAAATGGGCTCATTTCATTTCGCCTTTTTCCCATTGTCGTTTAAGAATGTATATTGTTTCAAAAGGTAATTGAAACATGATCTATCTGGTAAAAAAAAAAATGAGTCTCATAAATAGTTAATAGATGTCTATCAAGAAGTTCGCATCTACTGTTGTTTTTCTAAAGGAACAATGTTTTTCTTTTCTATTCTCTTTTTTTTTCTTCATATCTATCCACTTAGCCTTCTTCTCATGGCCATTTTTCAATGACGAACATCGTCTATACATGTACAATAAATATATAAATTTTTTTTTTTTTTTTCTCCGAAGAGAAACTTTGTTCGTCGTCTCACAGTTTTTGTCTATTTGTCCTTCATCCTTTTTTTTCTTTTTTTTTTTTTTCTTCTATTGTTCGTTTATTTACGTTCAAGGACAATGTTTTTTGTTTTCTTTTTAATACCACAATAAACAATCAATTAGAGAAGAAGAAAAAAAAGATCGGTATTGTAGTTAGAAAAAAAAAAAAAAAAAAGAAGAAAAGTTAATTCAGTACATGAGATTGTGTTAGACAAGCAGAAGAAATATCTTAATATGAACGTCAACTAGATTATGAAATCCCTCGATAAAAATCTCTGTTGTATATTTCTAGTATAAAGTTTAATTAATTCCTTACTTGTGCTCTATAAATTTCTAAAAGAATGAGTTTATTTTATCTGTAAAAGTAGAAAATAATTTTGATATATGATAAAAAAAACAAAAACATAATGTAAATGAAAGAACAATTTCAAGGACACTTTTAGTTAAATAATATGTGTTTAAAATAAATGTGCATGACAATTAATTAGTTCATGACTAAAAAATATTCATAAAAATATAACATATCTAGGTTATAAAGAGACTAAAGAATTTTAGTTTAATTTAAATAGATTTTTCTATTTTTATATTATAGACTGTTGAATATTTCTATTTTCTAACAATTAGATTTGACACATCATATTTCAATATTACACATATTATTAAGGTAAGAAGATCAATGACAAAAGAGTATTTTATTATTCTTTTTTTAGTTTCTCATCCACATAATATGTGTGGATATTTTATCTATTCATTGAAGGTCATGATTACATTTCCGTTTTCTTTTTGTGTATGTTTTTTTTTTCTATTACTACTATATTATTACTTTCTCTTTCGTTTTCTTTTTTTTTTTTATATTATCATCTCCGACATAAATATATATTTTTTTTTTTATGCCAAGGTCGAATTAACAGAATGACACAAGGGCAAATATTGTTTAGTTCTAATCTACAACCGACTAGAAAAATAACCTTTTTTTTTTTTTTTTTTTTTTCTTTTTCATACAAAGTTCTCGAAAGTTAAATTCTACTAACAACAAATGTCTTTTCTTTGAATAGAACTAATATATAGAAAAGAAAAAGAGTTCAACGAAGGAAGAAAGTAGCGGAAACTCGCTATTTCATCATTGTTCAATATTTTTTCCTGTAATAAATGTGTACGCAACGTTAGAAGAATGTCATATATAACTAACGGTAGCATTAGTATTTTTAAGAAAAAAAGCGAATGAAACTAATCGATACGTTTACTAATTCTAAGAGATGTTAGACAATTTTATGAGAAAAAATTTATCCTTAAATATCAGTTGAGAGCATGATCTTTATCAATATTAAACTATTGTTTTGTTTATCTGATGCTACGAATTTTCAAACCACTATTACTGAAAACTGTACTTAAAATCAACTACTAAACTAATCAATCTTTTCTCTCTACACACACATACCGTTTCTTCAACATTATGATTGTTTGTAAAATTATTGATAGCAAATGAATCATTTTTACATGATAATGTTTCTTGTTGTTGTGAGGGTGGATGAGGGTGAGAAGATGTTGAATTGTGGTTAGTATTACTGACACTATGATCACGACGAATTCGTTTTCGATGAGGTAATATTGAATCATGCGTTAAATCATATTCGATGTGATTTGTAGAACAAGTTCGATCAATATCGTCGTCTACTTCTCGTTTCATTCGATGAATTATACTCGTTTTCAAATCAATTGAATCGTCTACATTAACTAAAACAGTTGTAGGAGAAGTTGGAGATTGAATTCGATCTAAAATAAAGATTAAAAATGAATTATAGCTGACAAAAATAGAAACATTCATATTCACAAATGAAGAAGGAATATTAGAAAACAAATGAATGAAAAAAAAGTGCACTAATTCATTTTTTCGCTGCATAATTCGGGAGAGAAAAAAAGTAATAAATCTAATTGAAGTTTATTGAATAGTGATCAAAAATAATGGTAATAATAGTTATTCATGTACGATTTTTGAAGAACATACGACTACTAGATAGTAGAAAGTTGAAAATAACTGGTTAACATTTGGTTTTCTTTATATCAATGTCAAATTCAAGTGGAAAAACAGTCGAATGAAATACAAGTAACACATAGAACATATAATCACCTTTATACTATGAATAATTATGTTTTTCCAACGTGTAGTTTTGTTTTGTTGCTTAACAAACCTTGCTTTTGATAGAGTTATAATAGACAAGTTGTGTTCTCGTTTTTTTACTAGTAAATGGTAAATTTTAATGACCTTCTTTCTTTCTCCTTTCCTTTTTCAAGCCTATGGACATAAAATTTTTGAAAAATGAAAACTAGGTCATGTAGATACGTATTCAATCAAATATTTGATTTTGTTTGCAAAATTGGGTCACGAGGTTAAACAAAGTATCATCATGTATAAAAGGTCACCGACATACTTTGTTTTCTTTCTTTCTCACAATCTTCCTCTCTCTCTTCATATCTCTCTCTCTCTCTCTCTCTCTCTCTCTCTCTCTCTCTCTCTCTCTCTCTTTTGAGTGTTCATACAAATACGTACAAGAATAAATACAAACCAGAAAAGAAAGAAGAGAAAAATAGGCAAAGGCGATATGAACGTAGAGAAAAAAATTCGAAATAGGTTTAGTTGAGCATGGACAAGATTCTTATGACCTTCAAATTTTTTTAAGCTAGAATAGTTACTGCCACTCATCTGTTCAATACTATTCTTAAAACTACGTAAAATAATGTAAAATTTCTCGTTATTAAATATACAGACTATAATGTAAGGTTAAAAATGTCTGCGAGCAGAAATCTTTCTATTAAAGGAAGTCGATCGTTTAAAAGTATCTTGAAGTCGAAACTTTTCGCTAATGTACAATTTCACACCTTATTAGAGTACTATTCATTTGTATATCTTGATAAAACAAACATTACCTCGGATATAAAACGTAGAATCTTACGGTTCTTCACATAGTTTTATGATCGTTTTGTCAACTGAAACATATTTTCTCGACTTCGAAGGACTTGTAAACAAGGTATTTTTAAGTTTTAAGATGGATATTCTTTATTGTCTTCTAATCAAATTTACTCTGATTTTCTCAACTTCTTTTCTTGTCCTTATTCTTTTCTATTTAATTTGTAATACGACACTTCGTGACCTTTTTCTTCGTTCTTGTAGTACTTACTAAAAAAACCACATATGAATATAGCATATACACAAATGATTCGAATCTTACGACTACATATTTCAAGTTCATGACAACCACTACCTGCCACAAAGAGCGAAAAGAAACCTTGAAAACAATGGTCTGGCCTTTAATAAAAGGACTAAAGCTGTTGTGGCGTTGTTTATGATCAAAATCATCTGTCACATACAACTGTCTACTGCCATCAAATTTCATGGACATATGTGACAGTGTCCTTCAAAAAAAATGTTCTTTGTATTTATTTTGATTTTTTCAATCCTTGTTTTACAGACTAAATCTGATTTTATTATACACTATTAAAATAAATAAGCTCTTCAGTGTTAAAAATCGTGTTAAAATGCTTTCTCAACAATGAAAAGAAAAAAGAAATAGAACGTGAACACTGCTGTTTATTAAATGTCAAAAAAAAAAAAAAATTCTCGATGTACGCGATTATACTATTTGGTCAAATTCAGTCGCACAATAACGAATTTTTGACTTATTTTTCTTAATCTTATACGTAATGTTAGTCTGAAATTTTTATCCGTTCTAAATCTGACTAAACGGTGTTCTTCTTTCTTGGGATTTGACAAATTAAAAATGGCTACTATTTCATTTGGAAAAAGAATAACGAAAGATCTCGAATAAACATCTCCATAGCAACGAGTATTTACTATTTCGAAAAAGGTCAAGTACGATAGCTATACTCTATACGCTAATATACGACTGAAAAATGATCTTATTCGATAGGCAAATAAAAATTCTACTATGTTACCTTTTCCATTTTGTTCTTGTTGTTGTTCTTTTTCATTACTCTTACCCTTCTCACCTTGGTGCTGTTGTTCTTGTTGTTCATTTATAACAACTGTCATTTTATCGTTCATTTTCCATTATTTTCTCCAATAATAATAGTTTTTAAAGTTATACGTCAATTATTCAGTGCATATAGTTAGATTGTTTAGTAATTTACATACAAGTCATATTTTCAGCTCACATATTCTCTTTGGAGACCGGTGCGTTTCTTTTTCTTCTTTTGCGATTCTGTATTATTATTCTTTATCCTACTCAGCATTCAAATCTATGTATTCTATAACCTTCGTTCTCTGATTTTCTTCTTTTTTTTCAGTATAATTAACGGACAGAAGTGAAAAAAAGAAAAGAAATGACGAAGTTCTCTTTGTTCTATATTTGGGAACAACATCTCTCGTTTCAATTTGTCGTTCTATGTGGGAGCATGTCTCTGTACTATAACATCGGGAAAGACCTTTATAGGTCAAAATGGCAAACAAAAAGAAAATGATCTGCGCAATTTTGTTTTGTTCTTCTTCTTCTTCATTTTCTAATTGTTGACTTTTGTACGATTATGGTATCTAATGTTATTGTAATTGAAATAGATAAATGAGAAAAGGTCAAGAAAACGAATTCCCATTGTCCTGTCTGAGATTTTCATATTAGGTAAATAAGACCTTCAATATAATACTAGGACTAGAGAATCATAATTATATCTAAGTGTCATGAGTTAATTAGCTGTCCAACTATCCCTTGACAAGTTTCTTGTAAGAGTATTTAGAACGTATCATTTTTGTCCACTTTGTCACAGAACTTTAGGCTATTTGAATGGCAGACATTGCTAATGGATGAGTGAGTACTTGACATCAACTTTATAAACCCTCACTCACATTAGAAGCCCACCCCATAATAGAAGCCCAATCTGGCAAGAAATTTTTTGAAAATTGCCTCTGCCCCCATAGGGTACTTTTTGAGAAAATTTTGTCTTTCTTGCGGGATATAATAGAAGCCCACTGGGCTTCTAATATGGACAGGGGTTTAGTACAATATTCCTTTTCTACAAAACTTAAGAAACTTAGTTTACACCCAAAGCAGTTCACATCAACAATGTTAAGACGCTCATGGATCAAAATCTTTTGTAGTTTCTCTCGTCAATTTAATGGAACGTTTTGGATGCACACGTATTCTATGAACTTGAATCAATATTTTAGAATTTTCCTCTAATCTGCCATATAGGCAAAAAAATTAATTAACGAAAACGAGATTTGAACATTTCTGATGTACTTTACGAACAAAAAAATCTTTTTTCATTTCAAATATAAAGTAAGCATTTTTTCCGTTAATCTCATTAGTACACGATGAAAGAATTACTGTGTTTATTGCTCAAGGGATAAAAAACAATAAAATAAAAATGTAGACATTTCAGAATATATCATTCTCTCATTTCAAAAATATCGAATTTTTAAATTGTTTATTGAAGTTTTTGAGAAAGTCAAGTATAGACAGAGTTTATATACAGGGCGTTCAAAAACTGAGTATCCAGCTTTATTTTTGATGTTTTTGTTCGATCAAAATGGCTAACAGAAATTCAAAATATAATTTGAGTGAGCATCTGGAAGAGTTTCTCATGAAGAGAAGCGTGTGTGTGATAAGCCCAGCAAAATTGCTGAACATTCTTACTGTCTGAAAAACTAAAACTGTAGAAGAAAAAGTCCCCAGATTTGACCGAAAACTTTTTGTATATAATTTTTACTTGTATAGAATAAGCATTTCTTGCATAATATGAGATGTCAACGAATTCTTCACAATATTTTTTTACCAAAATATATTCATTTATACGGCACTAGAAACCGTCAAAAACAGCAATATCAACAGAAAAAAATGTTGTGGAGAATGTGTCGACATCTCATATTGTGCAGAAATGCGCTTACTCGATACGAGTGAATTTCAATCAAATTTGGAGACTTGTTCTTCTACAGTTTTAGTTTTTCAGACAGTGTTCAGCAATTTTGCTGGAATTATCACACACACGCTTCTCTTCATGAGAAACTCTTCCAGATGCTCACTCAAATCATATTTTGGATTTCTTTTAGCCATTTCGATCGAACTAAAACATCAAAAATAAAAGTGAACACTCAGTTTTTTTTTGTTTTTTTCATATTTTCATTTTATAGAGTGGTAAGAATTTAGAATGAATTTTAAACTCTTTAGTAGTTTAGTAGTTTTCTTTAGTATCAGTTGTAGGAATAAATTTTCTTCTCAACTTAATAATACAACCATCATTTTTCAATTCAAAAACTACAAAATTCGTTATCTATTCTCAAAGCTCTACTGATCGATTCCAGAAATTTACTTCGCGTATCAGAATACACTTTTTAACCTGTGTATATTGCTCGATATTTTTCTGACCTTAAAACTCTTTATAAATCTTGATTCGTACTGTAAAACTTACTCAGACCCACTTTAGTCTAAGTAAAAAATAAAAATAGATTACATGGGACAGAGAAAAGGGACAACAATTATCGAGAATAACGTTTTACTGTTGAAGTACTATAGCCATAACTCAAGATTTTCTCTTTTTTGTCAGAAGAATACTATCGAAATCCTTCTAGTACAGACGTGTCAAAGTTTAATTATATGTCAGAAAACAACGACGTAGTATCTACAATCTTTAGAAGCGAAGTGAATTAACATAATCAAAGTTACTTTTATCATTTTTTACGCCTAAATATTTTTCTCTGCTATCAGTAATTAATGCGGCCAAGTGTAAATATAACAACAACAACAACCATAAGAAAGTTCAGTACAACATTGAGAAAAAATTGACGTGACATTGATAGAGTACACAAATACCTATAGGATACCATATGTCACTGATATCGATGTTCGCCTCTACTCCATTCTCTACTGAGAATGCATCACAAATATGAACAGTCAACAAATAGTCTTTCATCTTGCACGTGTGCGTGTATATGTGCGTTTTTTATTACAAAAATAAAACAAATAATAGAGTGAATAAAACTAACAATTTTCTTTTCTCTTGCACAAAAAACAACAACAACTGATAGTAACAAATAGATACATATACATCTCTTCAAAATCGAGATACATACTTTTAATAAGCATACAAAATTTAAATTACACTATACATATCGTATACTAAGTAAAGTGTGGCTAAAGGTTGGTAGAAATGCGCGCAAGTTTGGATACAAAAAGAAAAAAGACAAAAATATTTCATCAATAATCTTTCGTCACTGCTTCTAACACAAAGTAATCTAAAACTAACAACAGAGAAACCTGAAAATGTTTGTCAAAAAAAAAAACCAACTGAAAAAAAAGAATATTCAAGTTGAAAAAGAAAAAAACCTTAAAAAGCAGCCACATTTTCCTGCCTTGTGTTTAGTTGGACGGAATAACAATCGCGATGTACACAAAGAAAACAAAAACAAAAATATAATTCCGACTAATGAATAGAGAGAGACACGTACGGTTCCTGAGTGACATACCGCCAACACATTTCTATGCTGTCAAGTGTCTGTTCTATATTAGATTTAAAAACAAAAGAAACCAACAATCAATGTATCCTATCTATCACTACGATGTACTTTTTTTTCGATAATTTGGTAGAAACAAAAGCACAATTTTAGTTATTTTCTTCTTATGCTAATGAGATCAGATGTCTTTCAAGATAAAATTCAACAATAAAATAAATTAGAATAGAAAAATGAGATTAAGTTGACGTTGATGATAATGAAGGATTGTGTGTTTGTTGTGGCGCTGGCAATGACAATGGTATCCTCGGTGTAAAAGTAGGTAATACGTATAATTGAAATTGGTCATAAATTGTTTTTAAATCATCTAGTGAAAATTGATAAAGAACCACAAAATTTTCTAAATATTTATCTAATTGTAAAGCACAATCGAGACATCGTACAACATGTTTTCGATCTTGTTCACTAACAAATAGAACATTAAAAACTTCAATTTCACAGTTAATACAATAATGAGCTGGTTCTTGTACTTGACGTAATTGTTTTCGTATTTCAATTGTTTGTCCAAAATTTAAATCTAAATATTGTAAACATAATTGAATATATTTTAATGATTGAAATAAAATATATTTAATAATATCGTAGAGTTTTTTATCATTAATACGAATATTTCGAGCTATATTCCATGTTAAATGTATCATGGGTACAATGGATTTAACTTGACACAATTTATTCCACTCATAACGTTCAATCGAAATTGTATATTGTTGATGTGTTAATGGACCAACATTCCATGCAATATTGTTACACCAGCCAACAGATTGAACCCAATGAATACAACCACAATTCACCCAAATAAGATCACCTAAACATTGTAAATAAGATTTTTAAAGATAAATGTACACATACAAAAAAAAACATCTATACTGTGATATGTTTTATCTAAACTTTATTTTACCTGGTTTTTGTAAAAATCTATAGACTGGCACATTTGCTTCATATAAATCATCTAAAATCGGCCACCATGATCCTGTTAAAAAATTGACACCATTTTTTTCACATAATTGATTGATAACACCCCAATATTCATTTGATATTCCAAACCATTCACAATCACCCGGTCCTATATTCATATTAACTGAACAAAAATTGTTATTTTCTTGATGACCGGGTGTTCGACTTCCGGGCACTTTCATATACAATTGTACACTGTTCATTCCTAAAATTGTATATCCAACATGTGATAGAATATTTCCAGCTGATACAACTCTCATGAATAATGGTAATTTTGCCAATTCTTGTAATTGTAATGACCATTTACGTTCATCGGATAAATCAACATTCGTACCGAATTTGATTGTACGTGATGCACGTTTACATTGTTGAGGATCAGACAATGATGTTGTTGAGTGAAGTCCATTGCTATCTAAACATAGAAAAAGTAAAAGATTCAATCACATAGAGAAAAAATGCGAGAAAACACTATAGTCTATGTGAACCCTTATTACAAGTAGTAGATTCTTATAAGTCAGTGTGGGTTTATGATAAAACTTGTTCAGAAATATCTTCATATGTGTTCTCCTTCTCTCTCTCTCTCTTCCATTGGTTGTCCTCCACAGAACAGATGTGTATTTTTATGTCACAATTCAGAAGAAACACATATATGATCATCTTTAAATTCACTAAACTTTATCAGTTTGTTTAGTCCTGAATATTTTAATAATAATTCACTGTTTTTGTTTAAACTTTCTTAATCAACTATCATGGACAAAAATCAGCAACCCATTGTATTGATACATGGTAGAATAGTGTTATAACCGTAGCAGATGTGGTATACATAAATAAAGAATAAAAATAGAACAAATAACATCATCCCAAAAAAAATATAAAAGAAACAATAATATAGTTAATCTTATTTAAATATTAAATGAGAAATGAAGAGAGGAAGAAGAAATGAGAAAAAATGATCATAGGGGAAGTGGACGAGTAAACTAGTGATCTGATTTATCAAAACATTTAGTAGTTTTTATAAAGCTGATCATTGAGTCCAAGGGGGGAAAAGCACCACTTCACTTCACGTAGGTCCAAACTGTGGAAATGGTGCTTTTTCCCTATCAGGGGCGTCATTTCAGCAGTGAAGTGAAATGAAGTGGTACTTTTTCCTCTTTAGATATATCGATATGAATTTATCTTTTTCTACTGGTTTACCAAGGATCAAGAGAGACCGGGTCAATCGTCCGTCGTGTAATACACAGCTTATGCTTTTCTCTGTTGATTATAAGGATAGATAATGGTCTCTCATCTCAATTTCACTGCATTCACAAAGATCCATATCTGATAATAATTTTTTATAGAAATTTGCATTCAATTGCGAAATTCATTGGTTATTATTCAATATGCGCATAAAATAAAGTACGAATGAATATGATTATATTCCTAGAGCTATTGATTAGAAGCATTATATAACATATGTTTAATGACAATGGAGAAAACCTGCAGTTTTAACACATAAAGTTTCTACTGAAATAATACACTAGTTCTCACATCAAAGTTAATATTAACAATTGAACGAATTATAAAAACTAGATGTGAAGTTTACAGTACGCTAACGTTGAATAATATCTATTGAAGGTATATAAAAAGTGAGTGAATGTTTGAGTATAAGTCTGATTCCTCACTATAGGATGGGACACTAATGCTTTCATTCTTGCTTATCAAAAAGATTGATTAGTGTGGACAGTTAGATGATTCCGAATTGAAAAAACATATTTTTTCTTTAAATATATTTAAATGTTTAATTATTTTGCGAAAAACAATAACAGAACTATTAACTAACTAACCAATAAAAGAACTATTAACTTCAAGGCTTTTTTACGTGTTAAAGTGAGACTCCGAGCATATTGTAGTGGAATAACTGACTATTTCTCGCCTTCTCCGTACTGTGAAACATATCACTCTTACTGGAATAATGTACACTAAGTGAGAAAAATCAACGTTTATGTCGATCAATTTGAATAAATAATAAAATTGTTAACATACTTATATGTTTAGTTTGTTTAGTTTTGTTTCCGTTAACAAGCGTATTTAACGATGCTTGATTTTGAACTGCAGGTGTTGATGCCTCGCACTGTTGTTCATCTTTAATCATTTCATGATAGGAATATGCTTGATATTGTGCATATTTTAAAATTGTAGTATAAGATCGATTTGATTCACATTTCCAAATGTTTTTTTTATAGGTTGTCACTGTTTGATCGATATTTTCATCTGATGGTTGTTGACGTTGTGTTCGTACTTCAATTTGATGTTCAGGATGCATTTCAACTAGCGTCTTGGTTGAGAATAAACCCAAATCTAATTTGAGAACATTGGCTAGACCACGTATGACACTTATTGGCTGTGAGAGGCAGTATTGTTGTAATTGAGGTGATGTAGCTTCTCGACGCGTTTCTAAGATGACAGATGGTGTAGGTGGATTCAATTGATCCTTTGGTAATGGTGGAAATGGAGCTGCGGGAGTGATTGGAATACGTCCATCGGGTAAATAACTCACTTGAGATGGTGGATATGTAGATGCATACGTTTTAATTAATTTTGTTAATTCATACGACGTAATATCACTGTATGGAATCGATGGAGCTTGTTGATCGACTTTAGCTCGTTCTAAACGTTCTTGTTTATGTAAATCAGAATTTAATATTTTTTTATCAATACGAATTGAATCTAAATGTTGTTTTGGTATGGAATTTTTTATCTCATTTGAATCTGTGTTTTCAGATGATTCATCATTTGTTTTTAAACGTTTTGGAGGTTTCGAAGTTTGCAGTAAATCGATAGTACTCGAATCTGTATTGTTAGAATTCATCATCACTGATGTGGACTGTGACTGAGGAATAAGAGGAGGATGAGAATGATTACTGTTAACAATTGATTCAGTTGAGGAATCTACAACAAATAACAAATATGATATTATACAAAAGAGGCTCATGAAGACTTCAAGCAATGTAACGAATATAATGTATAATAATGTATATATAGTAGGTTCACGAACACTCCACTCATGAAGGATTTTATTCAATCTTGACGTAAAAAATTCAATCTAAAAGATTCGCCTCGATGATTTTTTCAAAAAAAACGTTTCGTCTAGCACTGCGTACTTTATTTCAAGGCTGAGTTTGAGAAAGAGAGCCACTGATACCACTTCTGAACGAAAATTTGTATAGAAAAGTCACGATGTCAGAAAAGAACCGATGGATCAAGGTCAAAAAAGTTTGTTCAAATTTGTTGCAGAATATATCATTCCACGCAGTTTTTCGCGCTGATAATGAATCCGTTGTCTATTTGGAAACTTAGTTACTTAAAATTTAAAAAATCTACTAACAGTCCAAAACGAATTTTGAAATTATTCATATATTCTATGATTTGAAGCCAGTTCTGATAAATCTGAGCGAACAACTGTTCAGTGGCAGTACAATATAACGACAGGACCATGTAATATCTAACAGTTCATTTAAGAATTTATTATCTCTACTTGATAAGAGCTATGTATTTTCGCCTGAATTCGGTCTCAATGTTTGATTGTGTATAATGTGGTTCGTATCTAACAGAACTACCCAACTGTTGTAGACGATACTAGTACGATTTTCCTATCAGCTTTGTGTAAATGGTGCTGATTTACGATACTGAAAACAGAAAAAAATTATCTAATTAAAAAACTATAACATATCGATATAAAATTTAATAAAAATTTTTATCACTTTTATAATGACTATTTTTCTCTTAGAATGACTTACAATACGTTTTAACTTTTACGTTATACGGTTTGTATTGTAAGAAATGTCGAAGAAAAAGAACGATCGACTTTTTGTTATACATATGTTTTTCGTTCTGTGTTATAGATATATTTTCGTTTCTTTATTTTGTTACTCTTTGAATGATAAAATAACGCTAGTCGCGTGTGTATTCAATGTAGAACAAAATTCTATATGAAGTAATAAATGACACAGAACCAATGTCTATCATCTGTGAGACAACAATTCAGTCGTCTTCTCTGTTCAATAAAAAGTAAATAATAATTGTTTAGAAATATCTATAAATCTTACACTCACATACAAAAAGCGATAAACTAACAAGATAAAAAATTCAAGAGTGGAAAGAGTGGAAAGATGTGACCAAAGAGAAATAATGGCGAAAGCATTGAATAAAACTAACTCAAGACAGCAAAAAGACTGCTCATATACGCAATATATTTTTAATTTACTTATTTTTCATTAGGAATCCGATAAAGATGAAACGACTAATGAACGTAAAAACTTCTTGTCGGCTATCTAGATCAGGACTACATTCTATTTGCTTCTCACTCGAAAAAAATCTGTGATGGCTGAGTATGGAAAAATTTTCTCTAGCTTTAATTTCGATTCCCTTGTCGGTGATATTAAGTGGTATGTAATGAATGTTTCTATGGTGTATTTCTAAAAAAAGATGAAATAACGATAATAACCTACTTGTCGTGGAAGAATTGGCAACTGTTTGTGCAGTTTGTTGAATCGGTTGACAAATAGAGTTTTGTTGTATTTGTTGCTGTTGTTGTTTTGCTGTGAGCTCAGCGGGAATTGGTAACGTAAAAGCTTCGTCAATTTTCGGTAATGGACCACGTGTTCTATGACAGCAGAGAAAATATAGAATAACAAAACAAATATAAAACTAAACTAAAAACATACTGTTTGGAAAGTATTGTATCAGGGATTTGATTAAAAAATGTTTGTAATTGCGTTATACGCAAACGAAGGTCAGAATTCCAAGAATCTATACGAAAAGATAGCATTGGTTACGATTAATTCCGCAAATAAACAGTAATATATTACCGTCTTTTTCTTTAGTTGCTTTCAAATAACACGATAAAGCATCTTGTGGTTGACCGGATGCCTCATACAATATGCCTAAATGAGAAAAAAAACAACGCATTCGTAGTAAGTTATTGAGGACATGAATAACAACTAGTTTTTTACCTAAATCCATCCATGCTGTGGAGTGTTCATTATCGATTTGTATTGCACACACAAAAGCTTGTAAAGCATCCATAGTTTGATTTTGATGTTGATACAGGACTCTGGAAAGACAAAGAATTATTATGACGATCCAATTCAACGATTTTATCAGAAGAGTATCGCAGATTAATTCATTCAACGATCGACTTCATATGATAAATATACCTGTGAATGTAGCTAACAGTAAAAATATCAAGTTCATAAAGGTCTTGACAAAGAAGTTATTTTTTCAAAAATAAAGTCGATCATCATCTTACAGGATGATTCTGTTTTCCGTACGTATACATCGTTAAAGAAATATCTTATGAATTAGGAGTGCATCGGTTATTTTTTCGTATTTTTCAAAAATTCACAATAAATGTTTTGTATTTTCATAAAAACGATTTGTAACATTTTTCTAAAACGGCAGTTTTGTAGAGAAAACATTTCTCTACA
>CAJNOQ010003839.1:0-19005 GCA_905250885.1 Didymodactylos carnosus
TCGTAATCAGACATCTTAAAAAATTAATAAATTTTCATAATAGCCACAAAACCAGATCAAAAACACAAAAAAAATATATAAAAAATCATTATTTTATCATGGCGCACGAACTTTTTCCTCAACCTAATAACACATTTGAAAGAGTTAATAATATGAAAGTATTACGCGTTACATCAAAATATCTATAAATTACTTAAAATATAAGAGTAATTATTGAGATGTTAACCAAATATAGGCGCCTTTTTTCCCCAATGCTTTTATATTAATGAACATTAATTCGTCAGTGGTATTTTTATCTATTATAAGAGACAAAAAGAGAAGATAAAAAAAAAAAAACGTTCTCTTTTCTTTTGCAGTTCAATATTAATTGATCATCGTTTATATATCAATAATAAAAAAAACGTCTGGACTCTATCTCTCTCTCTCTCTATCTTTCACTAGTCAATTCTTTTTTTTTTTTCTTTTTTACAGCAACAGCAAACTACTACTCTAATGTATTTTTACATGTGTTTATGTTTCATTTATTAAGCGAGAGATAGAATAATTATTAGCGCAGATGTTCTTTTTATCCGCTTCATTTAGACTAATACAATATATAAATACTGTCATTTTTAGTTTATTTTAAGAAAAAAAACAGGATAAAATTAATAAATATATAGAGAAGAAAAGATTATTTATGGTTTATAGTGTGATATATCTGATTACTTTATGTTTTTGTTGGATATAAGCCAAAATATCTTGATGAAAATAATTTGCTCCTTCATATCTATTATTAACTACATTTTAGTTTTTATAATAACAATTATATTTATGAATAAAACAAAACAATTTAATAGGAAAAAGAGAAAAATAGAATAATTTTTTAAGTGAAGATTCCCGACAAATTGTTTTTTATATATAAATCCATTGACCATTTCACTTTTTAACGAGTAGTCTAATAAAAGAAAAAAAAGTTCTTTTCTAATGTTTGATGTATAATTAAGTCTTTAAAGTGCTAGTTTGCACGGCATATGAAGAGTTTTGTTTCTTTTCTTTTCATTTTTTTTTTTTTTTTTTTTTATTTTGATAGATGAGATGGATGTCTCAACATATTTTTACTATATATAGTTTGTGTATAAAAATCTTAGAAAGAACTATAATGATATATGTTTCTCTTTTTTTTTTGTCTTTTTACGATCTTATTTTCAAATTATTCAGGTATCATTCATAAAATAGTATGATAGAAGGAAAAGAAAGAAAGGTTAACTAACAATTATGATTAATGTTAAACATAAAAAAGTAGTTGAATAAGAGAGAGAGATATAGTTCTATTTTATACTTAATATATAGATTAACATCAAATTAAAAATATGAACAAATAAAAATATAATTAAATATAAAAAAAATTAATTTTTATATAGATATTCATAATAAAAAAAATGAACTGAAATGAAATAAAGAAGACAATGTTAAACTATTATTATGTCGAGATAACTTTGAGAAATATTTTAAAGAAAAAAAATTTCTTTTTTGTTTTTATATCTCTTGATGAGGTGGTGTTAAAGATGACTTCAATATGATGGATGTATTCACCTTTTCTTTTCTTCGTTTCTATTTTGAGACAAGGAGAAGAAGAAGAAGAAGAAAAAAAACTGACAAAAAATATCATTATCATTTTAATATTAAGTATTAATTGTGTGTGTGTGTGTGTGGTTTCATTTTAGTTTTGTCTATCTATTGTGTTTGATTTTGAATACGAGACCGAGTGTTTTTTTTTTTTTTTTCTTCTATACGTTATTATCAGAAACTGTTTTAAGATTATTTTGTTGGTGTGAATAAAATAAGAGTAGTAAAATATGTCGCTTCTCTTTTTATGACATTGTAGAAGATTTTGTTTGCACGCCTGTGCGTGTCTAACTCAAGTTTAAAAACAAAAAAAAAAAAAAAAGAAGAAAGTAAAATTTTTATTTCCCGAAGCTATGCGATTCTTCTTTTTCCTATATACTTTTGTGTTAGAACATATGCATCATTCGTCGTTGAGTGATAATAGAATGTATAAAGTTGACGTTTCCGGTATTCACCTTTCAGATAAGAACAAAAAAATTTACTTTTTTTTTTCGTTCATGATTTTCTATGTCTTTTATTTTTTATTTTTTGAGACAGACGATGATGTGGTTGTGGTGGTTGACATTATAAGAAAAAAAAAAAAAAACGCAGTAGTGTGTGAAATGAGGTGGAAAAGGATGAGAAGGAAAAAATTTATTGGGAACAAAGAATGTAACCTGTATGTTCTAATGAGAATATTCACATAATTCTGATTGGAGCTTGAGCCACCAGCTACACTATGTATAAGAAATGTCTATTCTTAGAACCTTTTACTCTATTGTTTTTTCCGTACTCTCTTTTTTTCTCGTCCGTTTACATAGTAAATCTATTTTTTTCTTCTTATTGTCCGGTTCTACATTTTCTTTTATAAAAGAAAAAAAATTGGAAAATCTCTCTCTCTCTCTCTCTCTCTCTCTCTTTCTCTCTCTATCTCTACTTTTTTAGTACCAATTTTCTCTCTGTCCTATCTCATCTCGGTTTTTTCACTTATTTCTTTTTTTTTTAAAACATTCCTTATCACAGTATATATGAAGCTCGTTATTCTAAAAACAGCCTGCCACACATATACATCTATCTCTCTAATTTGACGTATCTATGTTAGTGTGCGGTTAATTCCTTCTTCCTTTCTCGTTCTCTCCCCCTCTCTCTCTCTCTCTCTCTCTGTCTCTGTCTCTCTTTCATTTCTTTTTTTTTTTGTTCTAGCAGAACATTTAGCTGACGACGACAAAAAAAAGTTTAACTTTTTTTATAAAAAAAGTCTGAAATAGGACGACGACTATCAAAAAAAAAAGTTTAATTAATTAAAAATTAAGTTTACTTATCTTTAGTATATTGATTTAATTTCGATATAAATGTTAGCATCCGAGGTACCGTTAAGTGAAAGACAACATATGTTGCCACATGAAGGTCATATTGATGGACATAATACAGGAGAAGTTGTCCATACAACAACAACGGTTATACGAAAGTAAGTCATTTTTGTAATTTTATTAATAAATTTTTCTTTAATATTACACTAGATACCTTCAAAAAAAATAAGAAATTTATGACTATTTTTAGAAGGCTAATAATTTTTCCTTAGAGTAAAGTATTGATCAGACAAAAAATGTGTTGAATGAAACCATAAACATCGGTAAATAAGCGTGTCATGTCAAAGTTTAATCTATCAAATAGTTTCATACTAGTTTCATTAACGAAAGTATCTTTCATATATTGTGTGATATTTATTTGTGTTCAACATCTTTTTCTTCTCATGACAAAATGCAGACATGAGACTTTTGTATAGTAAATCATATTAAAAAATAATAAATCCTGTTGATACGTCTATAGAAAAATAAAAGAATGAATTCTAGGTTTGATAGCTAATTGTTGTTCTGATAAAAAAAAAATAATGGAATTCTCAGTTTTATGATTTTGTATATTGATTCTGTTTTTTTCAAAAAAAAAAAAAAAAAAAAAACATAGTAAAATTTTTTTTGCGGGGTTTTATCAACTTAACACACATCTGTTACAAAAAAAAAAATATAAAAAAAAAATAATTTATTATAGGGTTTTAACCTAATTGTTTTTCTTATAAAAAAAAAAAAATGGTATTCTCAGTTTTATTTTTTTTTTTTTTTTTTCTTTTTTTTTTAAAAAAAAAAAAAAAAAAAAAAACCTAGGAAAAGTATTGTTGCAGGCTTTTCTCAACTTAACTCACATCTGTTACACAATAAATAAAAATATAAAAAAAAAAGAAGAAAAAAAACGCCTTTGAACATTGAGATTGTCTTAAGAGCTATAGTCTTAATTATATGAATTACAACTTGGCAACATGTTGAATGATAAGAAAGAGAAAGAAAGAAGAAATAATTTATTTTTTTTTTTCGATCGATTGCTCAGATTTTTTTTAATACAAAAAAATTGAGAAATATTTCCAAGCTGTTTTGTCCTTGTCTTTGTTGACACCTTCAGACTAAATATGAACAAAAAAGAGATATAAATAATTTTATCTCGATAAAATATCAAATTAAGACAACTATTTTTAAGTGATATTAGAAGAAGAAAAAAAAAAGTAGATTAGGATCCTTTTATTCTTTTAATCTTAATAGAATCTTTACTCTTTTTTTTTTTTTTTCGTTGAATATTATATTCATTAATCAGTAATAGAATAGTGAGCTTGTATATATTACTTATTTTATGCATAGTGGAAAAAAAAACAAAATAGAGAAACATCATCTTCTATTTGTTCTAAAATTTTAATTTAATATTTTAGACGATATTTGCATTTTTTATAGATCAAGAGAATGACTATGCTAGTAATATAGATGACTATCAATTAATTGGCTTTTTACTCTTAATCTTTATACTATATACTATATAGTGCGATAATCGGTGATTAATTATCTCCTCGACGAGGCATACATTTGTATTATATCTGATGTACAGTGTATACATATACTGCTAAGAATCACGTGATGATTATTTATCTTAAAAAAAAAAGAAAACTACTGACAAGGAAACCTCCCAAATTGATAAAGCATTTTTTTAAATCAAACATATTTTTTCATGAATTCTCTTCTTTATACTGATCATATATCGAATATCCATTAGTGTTGTTAAGCACTCCAAGTGCCATTTTTTAGAAATCGGATCTTTTGAGTGTAGAAATGCCCTCGATATCTTCAGATTGTAGAACGAATCGTGTTATATATGTGTGGAAAAATTTTCAGATGATTGAAAAATAAATTCTTATCAAGATAGAAAACTTTTATTTTTAAAGATTTTCAACATGTAACATCGCATGAATTATATGTCTCTATGAAACTTTGTTTTTTCAGTTCGAAAACATTTTCCCACATATACATGACTCGAACTTCGTTCTACAATCGGGATATATTGGCATCACTCTTACACTCAAAAGATCTGATGACTAATAGACATTTGATATGTGATCAATATGTATGTTTGACTAAAAAGCACTTTATCATCTGAAGAATTTATTTTGAAAGTTCTATAAAATATGCTTATGTCTTGAAAACCGTTATGATAAATATTAAAAAAAATAATTAAATTTTTTTTCTACTCACCTCATATATAGAATCAAATTTAGTAGATAAAATAAGATATTTCTTAGTGTTTTATATTAATTTTGATTATTTTTTTATTGAATTATGAATTTTCTTTGGAAAAACAAACATTGTCACCAGAATAATCGATAATCTATATTTTTATTCATTTTATAGATTATTATAGAGGTATCTAAACAAATAATTTCAGGATATCCGATATTATTCTTAAACAATGAAAAAAAGGTCGTTGAGTATCTCTTTTGAAGAGTACACTTTAGGCTATCTATTAATAAAATAAAATGACAATATTTGTACGTTATATATTTTATATTACATAATTCATACAATAGAAATAGCAATTGTCTATACGGAATAAGTATAAAAACTGTTGTAGCAATCGTGTTGAGAATAACTGATAACTGTGTGACACTTGTTTATGTCAATAATATAACCGACTTAGTTCTATTCTTCTAACACGATTATGATAAATGGTATTAAATGGAATTTATCAAAAAAAACAACAACAACTATCAGTCTCGTTTTCTTCTCAAAATTAGGCGGAATGTATATTTCTATTCTGTTAGATAATTAATAATTGTACAACAAACTTATAATGACAGATATTTTTTTATTTTCTCGTTATACATTTAGATGTAATTATAGACGATGATAGTGGCTTATTACTATTTTTTGAAAGGTCAATGTATCATATCAATAGTTAGCATCTATATAAAAAAAATAGATATACTTCTTTTAGTCGTCTAGAATTTGAGTTATCCATAAAATGTAGAAAGAATGTAAATTCTTTATTCAATGCGATTATAGATAGAAAAAATATTGTCATATTGAAGATTTATTTTTAAAATAATTTTTGAGACATTACGATAGTCAATATAGTATAGCTTTTCTGCTTTAATTGTGTGTTACATGAATAAGACAAGAAGAAATAAATAAATAAAAAAATAAGAAATTGTACGAGATTTCTAATGTGTTGATATACATCAAATATTTGACGTGAACTCAACTGGGTCATAGTATGTTGTTTAGTTGTGGTTTCTCAGTTTTACATAATTATATAGATATCAGACAATATAATGTCATTACTAAAATAACTTTTTCATCCTTATCTACATATCTATCAATAGTAATTTTCTTTTTTACTACCGTTTGTCTCACTATTTATGTCTTAAGCTTATCACGTATGAAAAAAAAAAATTCTTTTACCATCATTTTTTTTGTTTTTTCATATTTAGTTCCATACTTTTATTCTCTTAAATAATTGATGACGGATGAAGATAGAGAATGACACTGTACATTTGAGATTTTTATTCCTAGTCATGTTACCAAAGATGGTAATCTATCCAAAAATATGCCATCATAATCGGAGTCGAGAGACGACATGTCAGAAATCACAAACAATTGATGGACATCTTTTTTCTATTTTGTTTATTAACGTTGAATTGTATTTTGTTGATTGGATTGATAAACTAAACATCTGTAAAACAGTTAGTTAAAATGAGGCCTCTACTGACGAGAGAACCTTTCAAGGTGTCCAATTCCGTCTTTAATGACATCATATCTATCGATAGAGGAGAATGTCCTGATAAAAAGTCTAAAAGGATTTGGGTCCTTGTTACACTTTTCAAAAGTTATGAATTTTTTCTGTTAGGAACATACAAAAACATTTTGTATCTTAATAAAACCAGCGAATTAAAGTTTGAATTTTTTTTCCATAACTGTGCCTAGTGGTCTGTTAATATCACAGAAATATTCAGTCTTCCGACATTGCTAGGCAATGAGTAATTGAATTTTTTTACATTGTTAATGAAAATCACGAGTTTCCTGAAGCAATATGAGAAACAGTACAAAAATTAAACAGAGGTTTTTTAACATATACTATATATGGTATGAATATATAAAGTTTTTCCAGATATTCTTCTGTTTTATGCTGAAAAAACCATTTGTTTAATATTTGTACTGTTTCTCATGTTGCTTCAGGAAATCCACAGTTTTCTTTACTAATGTAAAAATTTCATTACCTAGCAATGTCGGAAGACTGAATATTTCTGTGATATTATTAACAGATCACTAGGCACAGTTATGGAAAAAAATTTCAGACTTTAATTCGCTGTTTTTATTAAGATACAAAATGTTTTTGTAGGTTCCTAACAGAAAAAATTCATAACTTTTGAAAAGCATCCTTTTAGGCTTTTATCAAGACACTCTCCTCTATCGACAGATATGATGTCATTAAAAACAGAATTGTATACCTGAAAATGTTTCCTCATAAGACAGCATTTTTCTACACTTTGCATTCGATTGGAATGAAACTTTCAAAAACTGAAGAACATGATAAGTAGGGCTGTTAGTAAGGTCTATTTTACTCACACTGTATAAAAGATGCGAAAATCAGCTTTGTTTTGAATTAAGTTAGATACCTAAAGCTACAGACTGACATTCAGAATTGTAAAATTTTCTTTCCACTATCTTATACCACGTATTTTAAGTTGAACAATCAGAAAAATTAGTTGTAAATTGTCTTTCAGAACTAAGTAGTTTCTTCTGGGACAGGAGCGAAATTTGAAAAATAGCCAGTCATCTAGAATTAGAACAAAGAAAAATTCATTCAAAAAGAAATTCATTATTTCAGTTATCGTGGTAAAAATACACTTTAACGAGCTAAACTTGTTGTTAAACGAAGTTGACTATTAGCGAATATGAATAAAATAACATTTAATTTTTAAATTATCAAAACAATGATAACAAGAGCCACATATTATCATCTACTGTCTCACTGTGGTGATAATTGTCTTAAAAGTTGTCTAATATCGTTAAGTGAGAAGAATTGAAATTGTTGACCTGCTGTGATTGTCCTGTAGATTTTTTATTTATAAATTTTTTACGTTAAAAACAGATAAAATAGATAACAATTAGACGTATTGTCAGGTTTTTGCATTCAGTCGTGATAAAATTTCTTTTTTTCTCTTCAATTTCTTCATATAGATAGTGTATGCATAATATTATTTTCCATTTTACAACAAAACATTTCCTTTCAAACTATGGCATCTTCTGCTGATTATATATTAAAGAAAGACGATATACATTTAATGTAAGTCTACATTTGAAAACAAACGATATTGACTCTCTAAAACATACACCCGTTATCCAAAATAGAGTAACTTTTCTCAATAAAAAAAAAATTTCTAATTGTTTTAACACAAAATAAAGATTTGTGAGATTTTTTACGTCTTGTGATATTATTTAAGAAAAAAATAAAACATTTATTATGTGAATGTGCACGTGTATACCCGTTATTGTTATCCAGAAGTAAGCATCGTTTATTTTTTAAAAATAGTTTAATTTAAGTATAAAAAACGAAAGAAAAAAAAGATCAGAAAGTTTCGATCATTGATAAGATTACATTGATCATCATCATCATCATATGAATAGTTTGTTAGAGTTGCATGTATTATCAGTAGACATGCATACAATCACACTAAAATATTATCTTATTTCATTTAAATTTATCTGATAAATTTAATCAAACATATCTGATCTAGTTCAAAAATGAACGTATATTGTACAGCACCTAACAATTGGACAGATATGAATTTTAACACTAAACAGGATAGATAGGAACAAATTCATAATTATATTAGCCCTAAAACTGTTATATTGTTTTCTCATAATAAAAGAAGATAAATTGTGCTTAATATCTATTATAGAATTCGATCTTAAGTTATTACACGCCTTTACATATCAGATGATTGTTGAATTGCTAAAGGATAGATGTTAGAAAAATATTATATATTCTAAATTGGCTATGATGTCAAAGAAAACACATTGTTAATAAATGTATTAATTCATTGGTAGATAACTAGAATTTAAATTATTGAACCACAGACAGAAACTTTAATAATTTATTAAATAGTGTCAACTATTGAGCAACTATTGATTTTTTTTTTGTTTTTTTATATTTTTTAGTCAATAAGCTAAAAAAATAATCTAAATTTTATTATATTTTTATAATAGTAAATATGTACTATAACCGAACAAAGATAATTATACTGATGATGTGTATAGGATTGTCTTATTTGGCTATTAAAATCAAACATTCGTTGAAATACAAATCGTTTAACAATGAATTTATAGTTAATATTTATACGTGAATATATATAACCCTATTTTATTTTCTATTTAAAAAGTGTAACAAGAATTGTTCTTTTACGGAGTTGTTCGGAAAAGAAAATGTGAGAGTAAAATGACTCGTATAGATTTAAAGAATATGTGAGATTCTATTGATAGCCACGATTCTTTTCTTAGCTAAGAGACTAGTTTGATTAAATCTATACACTGATCTATGATATGATGACGATAATAGAAGTGTAATGATTAATTTTGCTAGAGAAAAAAATGATGTAGATGCCTCTTTTCTCCATGAATTTGTGTAAAAATTTTGCTATTGGCAAAAAAAATTTTTTTTTTTGCCACCAGTCGTTTGATCATTCTTTTGTATATTTTTAGTATTTTATTTAAGTGAATAAACAAATAATGAATTACTTTGTTCATAGATGATGCTTATTTTTGTATGCAATTAGATTATAATAACATTCTTTCATTTTAAACATATATTTGAATAGTACAGTTACAAGAGTAAAAATCACTTATCAATTTCTTCTTACAAATAAATAATCTTTTTTTGAACAATTTAAAAATATTCGTATGATATCAAAGTGAATGAATATAAGTGAAGATAAAAATCTATGATATGATGAGAAAAATAATTCTTGATATATAGAATACAACAGATTGATTGAATTGTTCTATAGAGTGTCAGTATGTGTTTGATATAAAATAAGAAAAAATGAATCAATTATTGATGAAAACAAAAATGAAAAGAATGAGTAGTTGAATTTTGTGTATAATTAGACAATGTGTTATGGATCCTAAAGATGTTTTAATTATGAAAATATTTTTATACTCTTCTCTTTGAGTCGATATGTTTGATAAATTTAAATATAAAAATACGAAAGTTTTCCCTGAAGTCAATGAGAGAATGTCGATAATCTGATGGATACTATTGTTACTGTCATTTAGATCTAATATTTATTGAAAGTTATAATACTATTCTAATATGTTTTTTTTTAGGAATGTTGATGGAAAAGAAGGTGATCCTGACAATAAAGGAAAATTTATTTCTGTTATTCGTCCATTATTGGTTGAATTGGTAAGTATTGATTCTTAATTTTTTTTTGTTTTATAAAACAACTTTGATTCATTTTATTTCGTCCATTTTAGATTGGAACATGCTTTTTTGTTTTAATTGGCTTATTTGGAGTATGCAGTGCGGGTCCAGGTGTTGTGGCCGCTGCATTTGCATTTGGATTAGCACTAATGGTATTTGCAGCCAGTTTTGGTCATATAAGGTGCGAAAAGTGAATTTTATTTTATATTAATTAAAATTATCACGTTCTCAATTTATTTCTAGTGGTGTTCATTTTAATCCGTCTGTAACACTTGGTGTCTTATTAGCTGGTGAAGTTCAACCAGTAATGGCTGTTTTATATTTTGTTATGCAACTTTTGGGTGGCATAGCTGCAGGCGGTATCGCTAAAGTAAAGTCGTACTGACATATTTTTGGATTATTGATTGTGAATGTGTGATTTTCTCTTACAGATGCTCTTACGAGATGGAGTTTATGCAAGATGCAGAGGAGGAGCTACAGTGTTAAGTACATATGTAGCTTTTAACCACACGCTTCCCGATAATAATATCGTCTTTTATACCGAAGATACAGTAAAATGGTGGGAGGGAATATTAATTGAATTACTTGTTACATTCGTATTTATTACAATTATATTGATGGTATATACTTTTAATCTTTTATACATGAGTAATCTACAGTAATCATTTTTATTTAGGTTGCATTAGATACAAAGTCGAAAACTGGTCTTGCTCCAGTATTGATAGGATTTACACTTGTTGCATGTATCTTAGCAGCTGGTGCATTTACAGGCGGTTCATTAAATCCAGCACGTTCATTAGGTCCAGCAATATTTGCAAATGAATGGAAAGATCATTATGTTTATTGGGTAACGAGTTTTTCGTCAAATTCATTTATATTCAATAAATGCCTATAATAACGTATTGTTCCTTATTTAGGTTGGTCCTCTCGCTGGTGCGGCAATCGCTGGATGTTTCTATCGGTAAGAAGAAAAGCATATACACACACAATTCATGGCATATGATGAAAGTACCAAAGATTGTATAAGCTCCAAAAATAGTTATGATTAGGAAAGTAAAGTCTGATTTCGCGCTTCTAAGTGACAAAAATTGATGTCTTATCTAGTCGATAATGATGACCTTCCTTAACAGTTATTCTCATGAATATTCATTGTTTCATTCATTTGCCATCTATTTCGTATTGAGCTGTAAGAAGACTCATTCTTGACGTTACCGGTGAGAAAGTACTGTTATTGTTAAAACTACATAATTTTATACAGAAAAACTAAGTTTATCTACCTAAACCTTTATTTGTGCAAAATGAATTTTGTGTTTTTTTTTGATAGTTTAAGTTCGAAAATACTATAATAAAATTTATTCCGTCCATATTCTAGAAGAATAAAGCTCTTACAGTAACATTTGTATTTGAATTTTAAAGTCTTTTTGTTGCTTTAGATTTATTTGGGCACATTCTGATCGACGAATTCCACGACGTATAAAATAAAAATGTGAAACGTATCGATACATATTAAAATTATTATCTATTACTCATTTATTCTTCAAATAATGAAAAATCATTTTGAATAAACTTCATAAGATTTTTATCATTCATCATCATCATCATCATCATTTTCTCATTAGATCATCCACCTGCGTAATTAATTATTTCTTTTTTTAAGTGGACTGAACAAAATGAAAAGAAACTTATTGCTTTTTAACAGAAAAAAATTCTTCTTTCCACACATCTTTTCTTTTTTTTTTCACTTAGTCACTCGTTCTCATTTATGCTTGATCGTAGAGATTTAAGTGATATATATGAAGAATTAGAAGTTATTTTTTAATTATGATGTAATTAGTAGAGAAAATACGAGCATATTCTCAAACATTTAACCCTTTTTCTCTATAAGATAATTACGTTCTATGATAGATTTATACTCTGTATATCAAGTAAATATTCAAGCTGTAAATTTGTTCAGTTAGTATCTGATGCCTTAAATTGTTCAAAAATAGTTGAAAATACTCCAGGGATATTTTATCCTTTTGTTCTTCAGATGTACTAATTGTCTTACTACCATTTCACTCAGCTGTCTGTCTCTCCAATTATTGCACAGCATAGTTGGCCTCTAGTTTCTACTCTTTTGTTTGTTTGTTTTGTTTTTTTTATTTCAAAATTTATATTTGGATGTTGTGAAAAGTATTCACAAGAAAAAACGTTGTTTTCTTAGAAAAATAAGAATTACTATGTGTGTGTACAGCACATTTTGAGTGTTGTTATTCTTGTTGGAGTACATGATAGCGAATTACCGTATCTATTTTCAATACTTTCTCTCTCATGTACTGTTTTTCTTTTGTCCTTATTTTTGTGGTTAATTAAGCTTCTTTTTTGCTTTTCATTTAGACTGTTTTGTGTTATCTATGTGTGTCTGTCTATCTTTTCTCTGTTTCTATTTGTAAATAGGAAATCATAAAAATTAATTTTTTTCCTTATTAATACACACATACATACGTAAATAAAATAGTGTAATACTATTTTAATGAATCTCGTTTTAAGAACAAATGAACATCCATTGTACTGCTCAATAAATACACGTTTCTTTCGAATGATGAGCTTATCTTTATGAGAATGAATTTTCATGTATTTGTTCTTGTTGTGTATTTTTATCTCTCAGATATTATAATTTAACAAGCATAGAGTCATCATTTCTGTACGTATATGTACGTGTGTTGCTTTTCTAGTATTGATTTGACTCTGCTCTTAGTTTATAATAGAAACAATCGAGAAAATATAGTTGTTTGAGAGATACTCTATATGCTCTTGCCTAGATTAGATATTTTAAAAACATATGTTGTTTTCTTTTTTTTTTTTGTCTTCATGTCATTATTATTTGCTGTATTTCTCTATTCATTCTTCTCATTTTTCACATTTTTTTGCTTGTTTTTTCGTTTTTCTATTAATAAACGAAAAACTTAACGTGTACATTAGATCAAGGGAATACCTTCTACTATGTCACTATTTTTAACTACACAACGCTTTTTCCTTCTGGTGCGAAACTGCAATCAAACAAAAACACATGTTCATCCAGAGATACGATAGACGGTATGCCACCTAAAGGAGTAATGAAGCGTCGATCCTTTTAGAGGAGTATAAGAAAGGATGTTAAAAAATGTTTTTGCAGTTGCATGAAATTCAGTTCTTTTATATCTACCAATGATCAAGAAACAAAAGTTTTCAAACATGTTCGACGATAGTCTTTTTTGCAATTATTACGAATAATTATACTCTGAAGGATATTACCTAACTCTTCAACTGCAGACTCAAAAACTCTCCATAAATTGATTATCTTACATATGACAAATTTTGGGTTGAGGTCCAACAATTTTTCGGTGTGTATTAGCCTTAGATCTCCTCAAAGACAGCTTTTTATGAACAATCATATTGTGTTAATGCGCATGAATAACAAGTACAATCCTATAAATCTAGGTTTTTTGAGATCTGCATATTTCTAAATTTTCAATGCCGGATCCGTAAAATGAAAATTTTTTCGAAAATAATCCTGAAAAATAGGAATCATACAAGTAAGTGGACTTATTTTTTCTGTGATTTCTATCCCGAATTTCACCACTTTCTATTCTGACTCTGGTTTTTCGTGCCTTTAATGCTATAAGCGGAAACTTGTACTGTATTTTCATCTTTCTTCTTGAATATTTGAATAAATTGTTAGTTTTCGTTGAGTAATGTTAGATTTTATTCCAGTTTGTCTGTATAAATTGTATCCAGGAACCAGTATACATTGAATAATATTAAATAGTTCTCTTAGACTTCCTTGAATTTCGTTGTTTTTAACGTTTATTTATTTATTCACGAAAAGTGAGAGTCATCAAAGATCCCCGATCTGTAATAACAAGGACTCGAGCAAATAAAATAGCAAAGACAATTTGATAAAAGAAAACTAGAGTAATGGACAGAGATAGATCAAATAAACAAATGAAAACAAAAAGTAAAAGAAGTAAAACTAGCACGGGTATGGGTTGACTAGAAATATGGGTGTACTTTACTGTAAGAGATGTAGAGATCAGGGTTTCCAGATGCTCAGGTCAGAAATGCGGAATAGAAATTCCAAAATGCAAAAAATTGCGGAAAAAATGGAAACGCTTTTTCTTGGTCTAATTTCATCTTTTTTCACACGCAGAGTTGTGATTTTTCACTCAATAAAACATACGAGAACAACAAACAGAAATGTAAATCTCGATTTTAATTGACACGTTGTTTTTTGACTGTATATTTTTGATTAGAATGAATAAGTTTAAGCAGTGCTGGCGTTGATAAGAAATAATTATAAATCTCAGTGCATGATAACGATAAGTTAATCTAAACTTTTTTATTTTCCAACAAATCGAGCTGACTCATTGCATGTTGGCTGAAGTTGAACGTGACAAAAGTGACAATAATAACAATAAGAAAAAACAACAATACGTAAACAAAAAAACAAAAAAGAAAAAAGAGTGACGAGAAAGAAATAAGCAAAAGTGTTGTAGAGTTGGAAAAGAATTTATCCTATCAAAAAGGAAACGTTTTTTCTCTTGTTTCAGAAGTCTTCAGGAATCTGCTGGGGAGTACAATTCTACGTTGGCGGGAAACGAAGGGTCCCAATTTGTGATAAAAATATGAACGATTTACTCCGAATTTCGGAGAAACCTGAGGGATGATTTACTCCGATTTGGATTTTTTCGAATACTAAAGTGCTGCTTTCTCCGAAAACTGATATTAAATGTGTTGTTTGAAGAAGCTTTCTTAACCGACTTAGATAACTTATTTCTATTTTTTTCCGTCTACGTCTGAGAAAACTACAGTGAATGTAACGTTTAGGCAAAGTTAATAGTGATGCTCATCAATTATTTATACTTCACCATGAGCTCGGAGAATCAGGGGCTTATTTTTGGAGACCTTACTCCCATTTTTGGATTTACCCCTCCCATGCTCCCAACCTCTTCGCGTCGCCACTGAACATGCTATGAAAACAAAGATTTTGAAACAAGCTTTATCAGTCTGAAAACCTCTCACTAGCAAAAATTTCTGATTTGTTTATGCTACAGGCCTAAATGGCATGACGCAACTAAATTTGCTGCTCATTTGAGTCACTCTTTGGATTTAATGCAAAAAAGTAATGTAAACTATGAATCTGTTATATTCATAGGGGATCTTAATAGTCACTGTTTTCTTGGTGTCCAACTCATCCTACGACGCCTTCCGGACAGATTATGTTTCAGTTCGCATCTAATGAGGGTCTTCATCAGCTTGTTTCTCAGATAACGAGACCAGCTTCTAACACATGCCTAGATCTGATTCTTTGTTCCGATCTGACATCTGTTAAAAACGTGAGTGTTTTACAAAACCTATCCTCGAAGTGTGATCATTGCATGGTGGAATTTTCGATCGGTTCTAATATTCAGAAGCAGTTCCGGATGTTTCTTCGAAGGCTGCTGCATGGTCCGAGAATTTTTTAACCATGCAGCAGCCTTCGAATAAACATCCGGAACTGCTTCTGAAGATTAGAACCGATTCCAAATTCCTTTAAATGTGACTTTGTCAAAGGAAATTTCGTCTAGTCTGTTGAAAGCGGATACGTGCGTCGGGTTAGGAACTACATTTCCAGACAGATTCTAGATTCCTAAAAACACTTTTACAAGTCCTTTTATTGTTTGCTCGAGAGCCTTGAGATAATTTACTTAAGTTATGTTTACTGCTGTAAAAGTAATTATAATAACATTTATTCGCGTATAGGATTTTGATTTTATCTTTTTCGAGAGGAAGCATGTCATTGTTTTTAAAAAGTAAATGATTTATTGTTACGTCGATTATTTGAAGTATAGACTGAAACGTTTTTAATAGTTCTGAACGTTGTGCAATATACTTTGCACAAAAAAAGAAAAAATGAGATGATAATTCTCTTTTATATTCGCACTCGGGGACAGCCACTATATGTCTTTTAGCCAAAATCCTCATTCAATTGTGTGATACCCAATCGAATAATATTTAATTATTAAAGAATTATTTCCAAAATTCTTTCAGTCACATGTGAAAGATTCAATATCTGTAAAAACGGTTGTTTCATTTTAAATTTAAACGTTGCCGAGTTTTTCGAATTTTTTACATCGATTGATAAATTGTTGCATAATTAAATGGTAGATAGTATAAAACTATTCCTGAGTACAAGCAGACTACCATTATGAGACGGTAGCAGCCCTCGTGCTTGGCTGCGCAATGGATAACTTATAATAAATCTCTAAGGGGTACTTGTCCTTTTATCACTTCGTAGAAAAGACATAGTCGATAAACATCGAACATGCCATAACTTACAGTATTTGAATTCGCATCTTTTTTCACGTAAAAGGGAGCCCACCCGAGTTCAGAGCAAACTTTTTCGTATGAAGTCCCTTTCATCGCTCCTAGAATCGCGCCCTCAGCCTTATATTGTAAGGTGTTAAGTTTTTTTCAAGTTTGACTCAGTTGTGCCCGAATAAATGACACTTGCACAGTTGATTTTTCCAAGAGTAAAGGCATTATAAACTAAAGAAAGTGCCTTAAGTGACAACGATCTACTTAGAAATTTGATTGATCCTACTAGCGTTCCTGCCGAACTAACTAAATTATCAATATGGGGATCCCAATCTAACTTCTGAATAAAAATGAGACCTACATTTTTTTGTTGTTTAACGTAGTCTAACGAAATTTTGTTTATTGTCAAAGGTGGTAAACTTATTGGTGCGGGAGCGGTGCGAGAAAAGAGCATACCTACACATTTTTTTATGTTTAGTGAAATTATCCAATCTACTGACCATTTATACACTCTTTCTAAATCATTATTCATTTTCACAACAGCTCTATCTAAATCTTTGTCCCTAAAATATTTGGCAAGTCATTAATATAAACTAGAAAAAGGAGAGATCCTAAAACCGAGCCTTGCGGGACTGAACTTAATAAAAAACCTTCTGACGAAGTACTACCGTCGACCATTGTGACAATACGACGATTCTTCAGGTAGCTTTCAAACCATTTTAGCACGGCATCAGATAACCGCGCACAGCGAAGTTTGTATAACAGACCATCGTGGCTGACTTTGTCGAATGCTTTACTGGAGTCCAGAAACGTCGAGAGAACAGGTATCCTTTGATCAAATGATATTGCTATCTGATGAACTATTTGTATTAGCTGAGATATTGCTAACTGACCTCGAAGAAAACCGGCGTGATTTGCATGAAAAAACTTGTTCGTTCTTAAAAAGCCATACATATAATTATAAATGATTCGTTCAAAAACCTTTGATACACTATTTAATAGCGTAATGGGTCTATGATTAGATGGTATTTGTTATGACAGTAGTCATATTGTCATAAGGACACATAGGACGCACTTCTATGCTTAGATATTCCGTTCTCATTATTGTTTATTCTTATTCTGTCATAAGGAACATATGATTCAGCATTCATTCTTATCTTATTGTTCTTCTTACCTCATTCTTTCACTGAGTCACTATCTCTCTCATCAACTATAAATTAATTTAGCTTCAATAGCTTGGGAGTGTTTTTTGTAATTTCGATTCTTCAAATAAAATACGGTAGGCTAGCAGTATTTGTGCGTCCTCGGATTTAAAAAGACTAAAAACGTACCCTAATTTCTACATGTCTGGAAAACAACCTGTTGAAAGAGATTCATTAAAAATAAGAGTTAGTACAGACGAAATGGCAGGCACAGCTTCCTTTAGCATTCGGTTCGAAATTCCTGGCGCACAGCCTTTGGAAGTAACCAGTTTTGAAAGAAGTTCAAAAACCTCTGACTCGTAAATTTTGAACGATGACATGACGATTTTTGAACGTGGTAAAATAGGAAACGCTTTGTTAATACTTGACGGTGTACATACTTGAGAAAAAGGATTATTCAAAAGTTCTGCTTTTTCCATAGGATCGATAACTAACGTATTATTATTCGAAGTATCAGTCAGGGAAGGGACAGAAACCTGACTTTGTTTTCCTAGGCAATGTTTTAAAAAATTCCACCACTTTTTCGTGGAACTGTTTAAATGTGTCGACTGTTTTACAAAATATTGCTTTTTCACATAACTGCATGCTTTCTCAAACGCAGTAGCAGCCTTTTCATACGCTGCTAGCGCATGAATAGACGGATACAAGGGTCAGCGATATTTCTAATATAAAAGATCACACTTGCGCAGAATTAGCCTTAAATCGTTATTAAACCGTGGCGCATCCTTTGACGTTATAGTTACATATTTATTTGGTATAATGTCAGCAGTAGTTTTTAAAAAATTCTCTGACCATGCAGCAGCCTTCGAAGAAACATCCGGAAGTGCTTCTGAAGATTAGAACCGATCGAAAATTTCATCATGCAATGATCACACTTCGAAGATAGTTTTTGTAAAACACTCACGTTTGTACCCTAGACATCAATTCTTATATAAGGACCTTACCAGGCACTCACAAGAAACATACAAAATACTTATCAGCTTTTTATAAGTTTCTGATAAGATTCTTACAAGATTCTTATATAAGATGTTGCACGGAAGTGACAAGAAATTCACTGGTTCTGATAAGATTCTTATAAGAAACTTATAAGATATTCATAAGAAAGTAA
>CAJNOQ010003840.1:0-19004 GCA_905250885.1 Didymodactylos carnosus
CTAAAACTATCGAAAAACACAAAATCAATTTTTGTACGAATAGAGATTCGAACATGTGAACTTAGCTTTGTAGTAAACTACAAAACTAAATTCACCGTTCTGTGTCTATATTCTGTACAATGATTGAAGTTGTGCAATCGACTCGATGTCACCAGTAGTCATTTTTTTTTGGTATGGTTTTTGTGTTCTGTTTTTTTTAGAGCCATTGTTATGTCCGCTCGTCACTGTACTACTCACTCTATGTCATTCCTTCGAATTCCTTTCTCTTGTGTTATTAGTGTTTATTCTTAGTCATTCTACGTTCTTTCTTCTTTCCCGTTTTGTAATAATACATTCTTTCTTTGTGCATTCTTTAGTCATATAACTTGAGTCAGTGTTCTCACTTTACTTGTATATACTGATACTTATAAACGGCTTAAGTTCAGTAGTTCTTTGTGTTTTTTTGGTAAATTGGTATAAAATAAAAGGGCTGGCTAGCATACCGATACACTGGCCGATGTCTATAACCTGTTTATATGGAGAACCCGGACCATCGCCAACCACAAGACAAGTATGTATCAGGGTTGTTCTTTGAAGAATGTATCACATTTACATCAACTTTCTGCCAATCGTATGGCACTTTCAGAGCCAGTAAGACACATTGTACGTTTCGGTAGAATTTTAAACTTTTTCTAAAAACAAATATTTCCACGAGACCCAGTGTGGTTGAATATGCATAGTTCATCCGTCTTGAAGGCTACCAATCGTCACTGGGGAGTAGTCTTGGGATTCGTAGGAAATCCGATACAATGCCCGAAGCGCGGAAAATCAAGGTCTCACTTGACTCTCAATTTGAAAAGGACACCCTGGGCTATCAGTCTGTGAAAACAAATCGATACAATCGTATTGGAAAATTTTTACACACGAGCTAGTTTTCCAAAGATCCCCCAGAAAACTTGTTTCAAAAAGCTCTTCTGGGAAAAATTTTGGTTGTGAAAACATGTCCTCCAGTCTCCTCTTTCGAAGGGTAAAACTTGGAGCTCTTTAGCTTTTTCCTGTCAAAAGTTATTCATTTTTCTTACCTAATTCAATTAAAATATAACAAAATACGGCCACAAATTTTGCTTTAATGTTGAACAATGACAAAAATTGAATTGCCCATTCATTAGCTAATTTTGTATCTAATTTTTTTAAACTCTACAATTTCAGCTTCTAATTCTGGATAAGTTGAATGCCATCGATCTTTACCAGCAGCAAAAACTATTTGATTAAATGTATCAAAAATAATTGTTTTCGATGGATGTTCAACTAAATCACCAAAGAGATGTATCAGAAGTAATGCATCTACTGGTAAATGTTTACTAATTAGTTTTGTTACTGAAAGCAATTGTTTACATAATAATTTATAATCACCGCTTGACCATTTTATGATACATATCCAAGCGTTAACGTCAATGATGCTCGAAAACGTGGATCTGTAATATGATATTAAAATAAATCAGCAACTTTCATAGGATCATTTTTTATTTTTAATTTTGATCGCTGTAAATTAATCATATGTAAACAAGTAAAATATTCTTGAAATGTTAAATGTAAAAATCCATAAACAAATTTACCACGTGCAGCTAAAATACCAACATCTTCTCGTATCATATGAATAAATTCATTTGCTTCATTTTCTAATGCTTTTGTTTGTAGAGTTTTACATTGTGAATCATAGGTAATCAATGCATGAATACATGAACGTTTTAAATCATATTCTTTAATGAGACTTGATGCAGAATATTGGTGAATATGTGTTGCTAAGTTGCATAGAATCCAATTCAATTTAGAAGCATCAATAGTTGAATTTAATTTATTTTGCCAAAGATTCATCATTGAATTAATAGCTTCTTGATATAATCGAATACGTTGTGTTGGTAATGTTTCACCGTGCATATGAAATGATAAATCACAAATAACTGATAATAAAAATGGATTTGATGATAATTCTCCGAAACCAATATTATTAGGATTATGAATTTCTTTTTTTAATATTTATTGACCTTCCATTTATCGCAAATAGTTTCATTATCAGTAATACTAATCGTCAAAAGTTGCAATAATTGTGTATGAACAGCTTGAAACCATTTATCAACGAAATGTTTCATGTCATCTGTTTCCATTGGTTCTATTATATAATGAGCAAAATTACCAGACAATGGTCCAACATGATATCCAACAATTCCACTTGTTAAAAGCAACTGATTTCCACCTGACTTCATCGGCAAATCTAAATCCGATAAATTTTTATTACAATAAATTTTCATCATCAAATACAGAAACATTAGATGGTATTTGTGGTATACGAAATATTATGTTTTCTTTAGTTGGAGCATCGTTTTTGTTTGATCGAGTGGTGTATATATGATAGAAATCGTCTCGAATAATTTTCTCAATAAAATTTTGTGGATAACTCTTTTTTCTTCCAGTTAATACTCTAATGACGTCCAGTTCATTGTGTAATATCTGTCTGATAAGTTGAACTGACGTTAAAAGCACGACAGCCCATGGTTGAAATGGCATTGTGTTTATACCTTTTGGCTATAAAACTCAGCCATTTAGCCGTCAGTCCTGTGAAACTCGGTTTTCAATATACGCTAGTAGTACAGCCTTGTTCGGTTTTCTTTAAAAGAACATCTAGAAAGGGTAACGTGTGTTCATTTGCATTTTCTTCTTCGAAAGTGAATTTAATTGATGAATGCGATTTGTTCAAAAATTGGGCACTATTTCCTGCTGTCTCTTCCGATTTTAACAGAACAAAAGTGTTATCAACATATCTACGCCAATACTTAACACCAATATCTTTTAGTTTTCCCATATGTTTCCTCTCTTAATTTTGCATGAATAACTTAGCCATTAATGGAGCTAGATGGTGGGAAATAGACCTCATCTATTTGGTCATATACTTTACCACTGAATTAAAAATGTGACTGTTTGGCGGCAAAATTTAACAGTTTCTTAAAATCAATGCGTTTCATATTCGGTTTTGGTAATGATGACTTGTACAATTAATCTAGTATTATTTCTATTGTTTCATCTAACGGTACATTAGTGTACAAGCTAGAGATCTCAAACAAAATCATATTTGTGTCATTAATCAGTTGATATTGCTTGCGAATTTCTTTGGCAAAAGTAAAAGAATCTTTAACTGTGTACGTTTTTTCTAGAATAGGTTCAAATAACGATATTAGTGCTTTTCCTAACCTATATTTAAACGTATTCACTGTTGATAATACTGTTCTCAAGGGTACATTACTCTTTTATAGTTTCGGAAGATCATTTAGTTTACCTGGACTCGGTTCAGTCGGTCTGGCCTTATTGCAGAATTCTTGGTTAATCTGTCCTTGCTTCAATAATCTTAGAAGTAGATTAACCAACCTGTTCTGACGTTTAATTTTAGGATCTTCAATCAGGAGAACGAACTTTGTCCGATCATTTAGAATTGCATTCATCTTATCTATATAGTCTTCATGACTTAACATATATATATATTTCTTTTTTGAATAATACGGACATTTGTTAAAAACTGGACTAGTCATAACGAGCGAAAGGGACGTTCCAGACTAGTCCTGACGGGATATACGGACATTTCGAACCAGTCATGACGGCCGTCTTCAGTAATTCAGTACACATATCTATTGGTTATTATCTTCGTTACCAATTTGGGTTTGTTTTCTCTTTGAAGAAAACGTGGGAGAAAGATATTGCCCTCAAATGGTTTGAGAGAAAAAGTGGGAGAAACAGTTTTCTGTTAAATATTGATCCGATTCACTACCAAATGTGGACAAGAGCTCTGACGAAATCTTTGGGAGAAAAGAGATTGTTAAAGAAAAAAGATTTTCTTGAAAAGCAGGAGTGGCGTACATCCTCTCACGCACCTTTCTTAAGCACGGCACTGCGTTTAACCTTCTGATTTCAAACAGATGGAATTCCGTAACAACGGATATTTTGAGATTTTTATTTGATACGTGAACCAATTTTAAACAATAAGTTTATGTCCTGAAAGCTGACTAAAAACTGCACAATTAGAAGAGTTTTTTCTATCATTCTTCCAGTGTATAGAAAAACGAAGACGTTTGAAGGTACTGAAAAAAAATTCGATTTTTTTGTCCTTCCGTAATTTATCCAAATCGCTTATTCTCTGTTCTAACAGTGTAAGTATTTATTCTGTTGTGACAGTGTATGTAGATTCAGATTTTATGTTGCAAAATTATGTAGTCAGAAAAATATATTTCTAAAAGAAAGATTAAAGCTTTACAAATGTAAAGTCTATTTAGTCAAATAAAATATGTCAATAGAAAGAAAAACATAATACGTATTTGAAAATGATAAGGCAATAAGAAGTTTATATCTCAAGGTTTGTATGACAAAGTTACTCATCAGAAAAAGAATTAAATTTCTCAATTATGTAATTTTGTACCTAATGTAAAAGAAATCAAATTTCACATATTTTCTCTACAAATAGGAGAGTTTTTTCTATCATTCTCTCAGTGTATAGAAAACGAAGACGTTTGAAGGTACTGAAAAAAAATTCCATTTTTGTCCTTCCGTAATTCATCCAAAGCGCTTGGCTTGACAGTTCTTTTGGTAATACAACCCGAGGTCAACTGTATGTTTTTCGATAGTTTTAGTTTAGAATTCTATAATGGAATATGTTTCCGCTTGTATTCTGACAGAATAAAACTTATATCAACCCGAGGTCATCTATCAATGGTAAAAATTCCAGAACTCTGTCTCTCATCATAACTGGGGTATAACACTTAGATAGTGAAAAAAGGGAATTCCGTCACGGCGTGTCTCGAATTGAACTACCACTTGATAAAATTTAGAACCTTTTAATTTGCGCAAAGAAAGAAGATCTACATTTAGTATTTAGGAATAGGCATGGGTCGGTTAAAGCCCGTTTCTGTTATGATCGGCTAACCGAAACCAGTGCATGCCTATTTGGGAATATCGAGCAAATTAAATATTCCATTAAAACCATAGTTTTCGTTTAATCCGGGTTCAAATTCATTAACAGCAATTATTCAACAAAAGAGCATCGGCAACAAAATGTTAGATCATCTTCAGGTCGAAGAGGAGAGCATATAGTGGACAACAGCGTGGACATTAGGTAAAAAAGCATAAGTGAGCTTTTTAATTATTTGAATGGCGGAGCATATTCTTGGGGAAAAGACAAATCTTTTTGGGCTAGGAAGTTTTTCTCTAACTCTTTTCATTGCTGAGATAGAGCATTTCCAAGGTTTAACTAGATTTGAGGAGCCTCTGAGAAAAAGAGTCGGTAGCGGCGAACGTAAGAAGAGTGTAGGGATGAACTTATCATATTCGGAAAGGGGAGATCTCCTACAAAAAATGCATTCTTTTTTGGCTAAGTATTTTCCCAAGTATAGTAAATATTTTTCTTAGTAAAGTGACCCGCGCCATCCTTATCCATCACTTGTTTTCTCTGTGCTGACCTAGTCAAAGTTTCTCACTTAACTTTTTGTCAGTACCACTGTCAATTTAACATCCAGGACATGAAATAAATTTGATTTGACTTGAAACTTTTAAGGTTTGTTCTTCTACATATGGAGCATCTATACTATATGCACAAATATGCACAAAATCTCCAGAGAGGAGATATGAATTTTACAAAAACTTTCGATTTTTTGAGGTTTTCGTCTCTTTTTTCGACGAAAAAATATCGTTTTGGAAACAAACAATATATTCGGATTCGTCGTAAAAAACTGCGTCGAATGGTGTAAAATTCAGCCGTTTGTGTACTGAAAATTTTGAATTTAGTTGATTCCTTTGTTTCTTGCATGTGCGTATAGAGCTTTTTGACTGAAATTTTAAAATTTGAAATTATCAACAGATGAAATCGTCTAAACACTTTTTAGTTTTTTTTTTCGCTTTTAAGTTTTCCTCTAGCTTGCAGCCCAAAAGTTCACGTGTCTAGTGGAAATTGCCTGCTGTGGAGTAACAGCAATCTTTATACCAGAATCGTTATGGACCGTGTAAAGTTTGTGGCAGAAGCGATCATTCATGAGTTAATTGTATTCAACGAAAATCATTTAGGTGTTTCAATTGTGAACAAAATTATGCAGTCCGTGGTTGTCAACAGTCACCACATATTCAATAACTGGGAGGCATGATGGCGGTATTCCCAGTAAATTAGACGCCAGCGACATCTTTCTGTCCAATTAACAGTGGGCATATAGGCGGACTTTTGGTCGAAAATCGAAAATGAACTTTTCTGTTATTTAAATACTATCAAACATACCGTGGTAAATACGCTATCGAATTGCGTAAAAATTTGTATTCTGTGACTTTTCCTTATGGAATTATTCGAGAAAGAAAACATGTTGACATAAGGAAAACGCTAGGAAAACAGACGTGTACAGTATAATTAAAACGCGAGAGTTATCGGAGGAACATTCTTACTTATTTTTTCACCAAAAAGCTCCTTAGTATATCCTGTATCTGTAGTATACTCCCAAAATCTCACAATGTTTTCCGATTCCGATAGTTACAGGTTTTCTAAAAATTCTTTGTTCTCGAGATAATTGGGACTTTTCTACCTGTATATGTTACTTTACCTGACTAATTTATATATATTCGGATTCCGCGCGAAAAACTACGTCGACTAGTATGTCTAAAAACCAATGTTAGCAAAATCAGTCGGAAAACACGAAAAATATGCCTTTCGTTTCTTGCGCATAAGTCTAACAAATCTACTGTTTGAAAGAATACGTTATACCTCATTCTGTAGCCCTTTCAACTGCATCTTTCTATATACGAACTGTGCCTAATCTCTGCCTGCAAAAAGAACTATAATCATTTTTATGTGCCATTATAAGAAACAAATCGAGATATATGTCAAGTATTTGCGGCATATATTTAGAAACATACACGTGTTACAACTCATTTTGTAGCCCGTGGAATTCTCTATCGAAACATATATGAAGTGGACGGAAAAATAGATGGATAGTATAAACCTGAACAACGTTGACATACCGATTTGCTGAGATGGTACCCAGTATTTCCAATCTTAGACCACCCAATTACACCTTTTTCTGAATATTTTATATATCATTTTGTAGGCAGTGAAAGCCTGTCCACTGATATATAAAGTGGATTGGTTAACGATAAATTGGCTGGATAATATAAGCGATGAGCGCTGTTGGCATATGAATTTGTGGAGGTCGGGACTTGTATTTCTGGTGTTAGGATACCCCGACCCAATTTGACCTCAGCATTATATATATATCATTTTGTGACCCGTGAAATTCTCTATCCGGTGGTATACAGTGGTTGAGGTTGCTCTGAGCAAAAGAGAAGAAATGAGTAAACTACTCTAAATAAAGTTCATCTAAGGGGGGAAAAGTTTGAATGCGAAATTTTTTCTGGAGGAAAGGGGAGAAGATGGGTTATTTAAGGTGCTAGTTTCAACCACTGAGAAAAGTACATTAGACCTGTGAATATGAGAATGATCTGAGAGGCGGCCGATTTTGCCTCTTATCGACTCTGTCCTTTGACTACCCAAATCTTTTAGGAAATTATTAGATTCGTACAAATAAAAATTTAATATTTTAGGAGATCAGAAATGTTTAACAATTCCACGAACAAATGGTCAACGTTAACAACAAACACCAACAATGGGGGCAAATTATATTGTTTTTCAGATCACTAAAGACACCTAATTTTCTTGGCTTTATTGGCAACTCGGTTTTTAACCTAAGTACAGTACGGCTTCTCGAAAAATTCCTCTGATAGAACTGAAATTTTTACTAGAGATACTTCCAAGAACACCTCAGAATGTGAATGTTTTTTTGTCAAACATTTTTTCTTTCCAAAATGAATTATCACAAAAAGACCATTATTGTCGATGTCGTGTAGTAGTGCCAGGTACATATCATAAAAAATATTAACTTTTTGTATTTTTATATTTATAAATAATAATAATAATAAGTACACAGACAATACTATAAAATTTTATTCTCTTCTGTTTTCTATATTCTAACATAAAATTCATCATTTTTTAAGAAAAATACAATACCATCATCCATTAATCCACCATTTTTGCATAAATCTTCAATCCGTCGATGAAGTACCAATTGTGAACGAGATTGTGATGAATATGGAAATGTAATTGATGGACTTTTGTATTCACGTCCGTTGATATCGCCATTCTCTTGAGCTTTTTTATTATTTATATATAGAGAATTTGATTCAAGAAAACGATAAGCCGATGAATCTGTTGATACTTTAATTCCTAAATTTGTATTATTATTAATTGATTTTAATTGATCAGGTAGAGTGAATTTAATTGGTTGAATGAGTGAATTTGATTTTGATGGATGACAGAAAATATTAATTGTTAAATATTTTCCTTCGACTTTACATTGAATTCGAATTGATGATGGAGGTAGACGAGATTGATGAGACGATGATATTCGTTTATCTTGAGCATATTGATCCAATGATTTATGATCATTATCAGAATAAGGAGTAACGCTATGATAAGTCATTCTAAACAAAAATATTTCATTATGAAAATATTGAAAAGTTTTCTTATCTCACTAAAAAAATGACATTAAAACATTTTTGTATTCTATTAGAGTTTTTCACTCATTTCTTATGTAAAAAGTTGAAAATGAAAATCTATAAATGACAAGGAGTTAAAAGAAGAGATCACGCATCGATCAAAGTAAGAAAAAATTTTCTAATTTCAAATCCTATTCGGATTAAATACCGAATTAATTAAATCGAAAAATAATCGGATTTATCGGATCAAATTTTTAAAAAACGATTTCGGATCGAAATTTTATGGTCCGATTCAATTACTAAAAATACGAATGAGACAAAAGGTTTTTTGAAATTGGTCCGAAAAAGATGTTTGGTCTCAAACCTGATCCTTTAAAATATTTGATCCAAATTTTCGTTTCAGCCATATCTTATAACCTATCATAATTTTCATTTTAATACGATTTACAAATTACATTCGATTTATACCATCTCATGAGAAAAATAGAGTATCTATTTTCAGAATAAATCGCTTACCTTTATGTTTGTTAATCTCGACTCATATGATCTGACACACAAAACACAAAACCACTTTTTCGTTCTTTCTTTCTCTGTCCCTCCTCTCTCCCCATTTGCCTCAATGTAGACTAAATACTACAGTTCGAGTATTTGTTAAGTTGCTAACAGTATCAAACCATAAATTTTTGTGGTCAACACGCACACCCACACAACTTTTGACAGTTTCAGTTGTAAAGGTGGGGAGCTATATAGTGCGTATAAGTATCGTCTTCTTTATAAGTTTTCCTTGTTATAATTTCTTTTCTTTGGGCGATTGAATACATGATTCGTTTTTTTGAAAATAATTATATTTAGTAGATACTTGGCGGCGTGATCACGTAATCCTGTCACAGTGGGCAACCACGTATACATTAGATGAAAAAAATGAAAGTGAGTTTTTTCAAGATTCGAAAAGTAGGTCATGTACTCCAACTTACGTTTCATTTAACTGGTACAGGAAGTTTTGTTAGTGAGAAAATCGAAAAGAAAATTTTTGTCGAAAAACAGAGCGATGCAAATCGAAAAACAATTTTTAGCAAAATAGAATAGAATATTTATAAAAAAATCATACACCGTTTGGAACTAGACATTCCACTCTACCTATAAGAAAGAAATTCTTTTTCTTTGGACCAAAAGAATAATTCTTTTTCTAGGCTAAGGATTTTCCAAAGAGTGGTCCTCTGTACAGTAAGTAGGTACAGTTTCAAATTGGACGAAACTTTCACAAAATCTTCCTTTACTAACGATAGATCTGTGCAGTTAGTTTCTGGGCCCAGTTACTGGTTTTCCAAAAAAAATCTCGATTTTTCCAGTAAAATCTATTTTTCTCATCCTAGAAGCAGTCTCATTCAAATTCCGTTACGGAATTTTGATGTTTTATTTTTCTTCTCATATTTTAATGAAGCAAGTTTCAGAGCTGTGCAATATGTACAACTGTAGAGCAAACTTTTCTGAATCAAAAGAAATGTGTCCAGATTCTGCATGGTCTTTCATTTAGGAAATACAAAGAAAATACGGAATACCCTTTTCTACAGAGCTGGGCAGCTCCGGCTCCGGAGCCGTCTCCGTTTATAAACGGAGCCAAGCTGGACAGGAAGCGTTGAGTTCAGAGCCGGAACCGGAGCCGGTATGTGAATGATGATGTCCGCGTTTGATCGAGATAAAAATGATACTCTTACGGCAGATAGTTATATGAGTGTGTGCGTTGATGACACGTTAATATATGCTGCCTCAGTCTTGACCTTCTTCTATTAAATGTAACACTTTCGAAAGAAGATTTTTTATGTATATATTATGCAGTTATAGAGTATACTTGTAGTTCAGAACGATTCTCATTTTCATATTTTTCCTTAGTTGAAAGCCTAGAAAATTCAATCGAAAGAAAAACAAGGAAGAATAAACATCTTTTGGTGCCATACCCGGATGTGAAAACTCTAAGAGAGGAGCTGGAGCCGAACAGAAAAACTTGGAGCCGGAGCTGAAGTGGAGCCGAAGCCGGGCGGGGTCAGAGCTGCCCAACTCTACTTTTCTAACTTTATTTAGAAGAAGTAGCGTTTAGCATTTTCTTTGTATTTCCTGAATAAAACATTACGCAGAATTTGGACACATTTCACTTGATTCAGAAAAGATTGCTCTACAGATGTACATATTGCCTGGGAGTTGTTTCATTCAAAAATGAGAAGAAAAAATAAAACTTCAAAATTTCGTCACGGAATTTCACATCAGTAGCAGAGTTACGTAGTCATGCCGTTGAGCAGAATCACTTTCTTTTCTATTTTCAATTAAAAGACATATTACTGAGAGAGAGAGTTCTAATAAACAACAGATGTAGTTGTTACCTTTACTAGTCCATTTCGATACAGTCGCTCACTCAATTTATTGACAGATATTATGATGCCATAAAAAATATGATTAAGCAAAAGATATATATATACTATTTTTATTACCTTTAGTGTGGTTTTACGCGTTCTGTGTTTGTCTGTGTGTTTTTCTTGTTCTTGTCACTTTGCATCGCTACCTTTTTAAAAAAAGCGAAAAAAAAGAGAAGTTCTATCATGTTTCTAATCCAAATCAATAATTCCTCCTTGAGATGACAGTGATACTTCAAGAACACATACTCGCGTAGTAAAAGAGTATCAAGTGCTCGGTTAGTCACTTATGGGGGATCGTTTGCAAAATCTCAAAGCAAATCATGCAAAGCTGTCCGAAAAGAAATGTTTGCTCTACATTCTTGCCGAATCACAAGATGTTTAACGAAACAATTTATAAAACGGAAGATTTTTTAAAAAATATGAAATTCGTGGGCAATTACTTGGTGCATATCTTTCTGTTCTGGATTAAGATAAAACTTTTATCAATCAAAAACAGAAACAGTGAAGAAAAAGATAACACTCCATGATTCGATTTAAATTTGTTTTAATACACAATAGATCAGAAAAGAAGTGTAATTAATTACTTCGATTTTTTCATATAAATCAGTTAGCGTATTAGATTGATGAAGCTAACGAAAGAAAAAAATATTCTTTCCGTCAATCGATATTTGAGCGCCCCGGACAATTGAGCGATCCGGCATTAGACACTTTTCAGTATGACTTTTTTTCGATCAGGAAAATGGAATGATTGTTCACCCAACGATTAATAAAGATGATGATAACAATTTCTTTGTCATTCTATTATGCACTGAATCATTTGGCGGTCTGTAAAGACGAGGGTGATGGTGAACAACTATAAGTGCTGCACTTATATCTATTGTCGAGCTTGCTCAAACGTTGGAGTTGTTCAGATATCCGTCGCTTGAATGTCGGTCGCTCAAACGTCGGTTAATCAATCATTTTTTCTCAAATATATAGTACTTGACATGGCAGATATTAGGACTATTACAAAATTATTGGAAAAACAGTCGATTTTATGATCACTCACCCTCCAGGTCAGCGCGTGAAAATCTTTGCTCCGATCAGTGCTAACTAATAACGCAATCTATTAATCTATTTTCAAAATGGTGACAAGACGAATAGCATCCAGGTACAACTAAACGTGATTGCCATACAAGATTTAATGGAGAAAATATGTGAAATTTGATTTTTTTTACATTAGGTACAAAATTACATAATTGAGAAATTTAATTCTTTTTCTGATGAGTAACTTTGTCATACAAACCTTGAGATATAAACTTCTTATTGCCTTATCATTTTCAAATACGTATTATGTTTTTCTTTCTATTGACATATTTTATTTGACTAAATAGACTTTACATTTGTAAAGCTTTAATCTTTCTTTTAGAAATATATTTTTCTGACTACATAATTTTGCAACATAAAATCTGAATCTACATACACTGTCACAACAGAATAAATTATGAAAATATGTCGAATAAGTCTCTGAGTTTGAGCAGTTGATGTTGTCGATGATATTATTTAATGCAGGATCCATTGGTGATTGCGGATGAGTTAGTTGTTCAACTTATATTTGTTGATGATGAACACAAACTGAACATATTTGGATCGAGGGTTTTTCAACGATTTATCATTGATTTTTTTAATTAAATCATGAGTTTCAGCCAATTTTCAGGAGACATTTGGTTGAAATGTGTCACTATTATCGGAGGTTGTTGAAATAAATGGATTATTTGCATTTTTAAAAGAGGAAAATGAATCAAGCACTGCTGAATGAATTAGCCAGAATACCAAATGCATCAGATGAGAAACCATCATTCATGGATGGTGTTGGGAATGGGTCATCTGTAAAACTGCTTGAGTTCGCCATTTTTTCATTTGAAAACGATTGAGGAATGGATGTGACAGATGGTAGAGTGTTAGAGAGATCTATCACTTAGAATTTATATAGAAATAGTTACTTTATACTATTCACCAATAAATATTTTCTCATCCTCTCCTAATAACGGTACAGTTTACAGTGAGTAAAAAAATGCACCGCTTTTTCTAAATATAGTGGCACAAATACAGGCACACAAATATCGCACACTCATTATGCAACAGATTTAAACACAATATTCTCCATGGTAAAAAAAGAATAAGATTTTGACTCACTTTTGCCCTTGAAAAGCTCTATTGCTCGATAATAATTTGAAAAGTTTTCATGCTCATTCTTACGACATACACCAGTAATCTTCTTTTACAGATTTTCGAGAAATCAGTTGTTTCGGTTTGCGATATCGGGGCTCCTGAGAAAAGAGGCAGAACTACGTCAAAAACAGCGTCTTTTAGGTTCGGATTTTCTTTATTTGGATGGGAAATGACTACTGTGCCAGATTCAAGGGCGAAAGTTGAGCTAAAATTCTCTTTTTCAATTCATCTAGCTAAACATATCAGATTTGAGCCATTTTTGAATAAGATTTTGAAAAGTTGGAATTTTCGATCTTCAGTTTGCTTGCAAGGACCTCAGAGCTTCATGAGTAGAAAAAACACACTTCAAAGTATTCAAAAACATCTTTATTACCCTTTTTATGTTTTTGAAATTCTAAAAAGGATTATAAATATTGTTTAAAGAATGAATTAATTGTCCTTTTGAACCTATTATGTTTTTTTTCCTATTTTGGTTTAGTTTTGTACAGAAAAACGTTTGACACAGCTTGGAGAATTCATCGGGGTATTTTTTGAGTCTAACCTTAACTCTCCGCAATCAAAGCTGAGCGAGATATTTACGAAATACAGAGTGTACCATTATTTCTGACGCACTTGTTATGAAACAGGTTTTAAATACAATAATCTTCATTTTTTGTAAGGCAATAGAAACTCAAAACAAGGAGTAGGAAAAACCAAGAAAATTCTCTTGGATTTTAGGGTGAATCCATGGGAAACGTACTACCTTTCTGGGAAAATGCTTTTTTAGTACTTTTTTTTGTGCAATGCGTAGCACCGAACTAAAAAATATCTTTGGCCGAAAAAAATTTGGAACTTGTTCATTTAATCGTTGAGATCTGGTCGCATCTCTTGGTACATGTCTATGACACGTAAATTACCCATTTCGACAAAGCAAAGAGGATGAGTATTTTTTTAATTACTATTGACAGGAACATGATAGAGAGCTGCGATTTTCACCGTTGGAAAGAGTCGATGAAAATGTATCGAATCATATAAGACAATGACTTTCAGGCTGGTCTTTTGATCCTGTTTGTGATAATTTAGTTTAAACAACGGTACGAAAACTCATCACTTTTCATAGTGTTTTTTAAATTTAATCGTGGCGAATAGCTTCAAAAGTCATTGTCTTATATGATTAGATGCGTTTTTGTTTACTCTTTCCAACGGTGAAAACCGTAGCTCTCTATGATGTTCCTATGAAAAGTTATTCAAAAAATAGCAATCCACATCTCTCTGTCTAAATGGTCATTAGTCATTCTGTGTGCCCTTCTACTATTATTGATGTAGCGTTTTCTAACTCGAATACATGTAAAATGAGTTCACTTGCACTCTTTTGCGTGTTTCGGAAGGATAATGGTCAGCGTACGAGGGCCAGTAAGGAGAGTGAATCTCAATGAATCACGGTTCTTGTCATACAGAACAATTTATTTAATATAAAACCCTATCGAAAGGAGAATGTATCCGAATGACGAGATCTTGAAGTACGATGATAATTGATCGATTTGTTAGGCAAGACTTGAAACTCGTGCATGTGACGAATTCCTTGAATTGTTCCTATGTATTAACACAATTAGACTCCTCGAATCAAAAAATCACAAAGTCTTTACCTGTCGACTTGAGTTTTCTGTTCTAGGGCTGATGACATGGGTTTTGATTCTTTCACTTCACGAGCTTCGAGGTAGAGCAAATGCACAGTTGGATATGCTTTTCCGCTGGCTTCGGCTGTTTCGAGTTAATGCTTCTTCAAGAAATTATAAAAATTCTTTGGGGAGGAGAGATGAACACTTTTCGAGAGGATTGTACGTCTCGCAGTGGACTTAAGAAAAGCACCTAAACCGTCCCCAGCACCCCTGCCATGACCAGTCGCTGTAAAAGTCTATGCAGCCTCCAGACCAAAGTCTGTATTGTGATGTGTCAAATTAAGCATACTCAGGTTGTTTTTGAAATGCGCACTGGCCCCATCACTAATAAAAAAAGTCAAAATTTAAGGATTATTATTTAAAAGAATCACTGGTTTATCAGTCTTGAGTATCTTTTCATTTACTGTTGTGATAGACATATTACCAGCTCATGTTGAGAGAAAGGAATAAAACCCAATTTTGTGCAAAATACTCACCTCAAATAGTTGATCTTCTTAATGAGGGGATAATGATTCGTCACGAAATTGACGATCATACTTTGAGCGCAATAGACGAATGCTGTGGTATGCTCCGTACAATCGCTAACAATAGCCATATCTTGATGCTCTGTTCCGATGATCAGATGTACGGTAAAGAAAGTCGCTTGATTTTGAGAAAAGAAACCCTGTTGAACTTCACGCTGACGAATGAGGGTGTAATTCATGGAGAAATCGATCTGTGCGACGATGAAGCTCTTGTCAGTCGATTGTGTTCGAAGATAATTGACGGTTCTTACATGGTATTGAATTTTCTTGGAGACCCAGGATCGGTAGCCGATGTTACAGAGCAACCCTAAAGTAGCATGGAACACACGTAATCGGTCACGCTGAGCCTAGTGGTAATGTTTGTTGTTGAAAAAGCGTTAAAAATTTGACGAAAACCAAGTTTCATGAAAATTACAGTTTTGGGACTGATACAGTATTTCGACTGTCCTATATCCTATTCTGCAAAAGATCTTGAAAAGATGTTTGTGAAACTCGGTGATTTTCCGAACGGTTTTGAGGAACCTTTTGGATATAAACATGACTTTTCAGATTTTTCGATTCCATAATCATCTTGTAACGAATCTCTTTCATTCCTAAAAAGCACAATTTTCTGTATATATTCGCTAGGTTTCATTTGAAAAGTATTTTATTGATTATTCTTAGATACGTAATAAAAAAATAGAAAAATTTCACATATTAATTTATAAATGAATTTCGCTAATAATAACTTTTAGTTGCTGCTCCAAGCCCAATATTAGTCTCATTATTTTGGCTGTATGAACTATTTTGTTGTTGACTGAACCATGATGGACGATAAATGTGAACACAAATAAATAAATTTGTACATAAGTTCAATGCAAGTAGTAGAACAATTAAAAGAACAATTATAAATGCAATAGACAAAGATTTTTTTATTTGTTCAAGTACACCTTTAAATGAATCACTAATTTTTATTTGTTTTTGATCAATAGTATCACCAAATATATCTATTATTTTTGTCAGATCACTTTTGATATTATCAACAGTTAAAAGCATAAACAGAATAGGAAGAAGAACTTGTTAAATGGACGCTCGGGTGGAGTTTAGTCGATCGAATTTGTAGACTAAAGCTAATAAAACAGCCTAGGTCGATTTGCTACTAAACAAATTGCCTATTTGTTACACTTACTTATCATGACTATTAAGAAACCCTAGCATACCGCGACGCCGTAGGTACGTATCTAGTCTTCTAATAGAACGTCTAGACGCGATTTTCAGTGAGTAGGAAACTTTGTACTGTACCATAGCACAGTAAAGATAGTGAGTTAAAGACTGCAGGACGCAGCCGACAGTAAGCCCTTTCTCCAAGTTAGAAAGTTTTTTTGAGAAATTGTGCCTCAAGTTCTTATCTGTTCAATTACAGTTTTGGCGATCATAAATTAAGACTTACTTTCCGCTTCACTTATTGAAAATTGAAGCTGATACATGTGGCTAGAGCCTAACAGAGTCCGAGTTTGATATTCGGTCTAGATTTGTGATTAGAAAAACATCTTTATCAAAGTTAATGAGACTTTTGACGCTGACCATTAATTTGAAAAGAAAAATATCAAAAATGCAGCTCTATTAGCCTCTAGCCACATGTGTTTTCGTTAGTTTAAGACCAGTCCGAGGTCTCCACAACGTCACCTTAAAATAAGACGTGTTCCAGCTCTGTATGTGCTTCTGTTACAAGGCTGAATTTTTGGCAAAATGTAACGACTTACGATACGTGGACAATTATGTGCACAAGCCAAGATTTTGACAAGATGTAGCTAAGTGCGACAGCTGAGTGGGGTCGGGATTTAGGGACATATTTACCCAAAACATCATGTGGTCTTCAACCTAGCGGTGTTTGACGAACAATATTTGTTGTTCTTTAAGGATTCCATCTGAGAACCTTAAAACTCTGTAATGGGTCCTGGTAACCAGTAAACTGTATTACATCTAAGTAACTTATCACTTGTCAACATTTCTAATCGGAAGGTACTAGGAACATTTTTTACTTTCTTCTTATAGATAAGAATAAAGTAGCAAGTATTCGTACCTGAAAATTTCTCTTTAAGCCACGATAAAATATTGTTTGGAAGAATGTCACTTAAATGTGATTCATCTTGTTTTCTGATAGCGTTAGAAGCTTTTTCTCTTAGATGTCCATCAACTAGAAAGAACATTATAAATTCATGTAAATTAGATTTACAAGGAGGGCCGAAAATACCGTCTCTCACATGGACGACTAACAACCAGAAACTCTGGATATTAGCTAATACTATATTTCAAGGTTTCAGCACGAATAGAAGTGTTCCGGGACTGCACACTTTTTTTGGCTCTAATTTAGAAGAAATGAACTTTTTCAGCGTGGGAAGGAATTTCAAAAAAATGATAACTATTTTTGTTCTGCGCTTCCAGACCGATCGAATACTGTCAAATTCAAGGTTTCATCTTTTAAGGAAAAAAGGAGATAGGTTTGCGAGCGAGAGTCAGGAAAACGTTTGACGTCTTTCAACTTTGTGCAGTCCCGGAACACTTCTATTCGTACAGGAACCTTGTAATATAGTTTTGTATGCAGTAGTTTTCTGTATGCAGTTTGCGACGCTAATAGTCGATATTCGTGATCATCGTTAAATTCTGTATCGAGTGATATATATTTGAGCCAAAAAGAAAAATAGTGCTATAACTTTGAATTTGGGGCGCCTTACAAGTTGCTAGCTCGCAGTAAAACTTACCTACAACCTGCAGAAGAGCTAAAAATAATAGAGTATTAATTATTGTAAGTTTCATATTGATTTTAACTTTAAATCATAACTTGATTGAAGAGAAAGGTGGGTTCTATATAAAGATATTTGTAAGTAAATAAGCAAACTAATCCGTTAGACAACTTGTACTATTTACTTTCTGAATCGGAAATCGCGGAAGTAAATCTTCCAGGTTATCTAACAAAAAGTTTGTATTGACGTTTATAGTTTCATTTCTTCTGTGTAACAGTGGAAGAATGTCCGACTATTCTATACGTTTTTTATCTATTATAACGTGGGAGTGTACATTTATCCCTATATTAATTGTTGTCAAGTTTGAATTTTTTGAATGTTAGATACATAGTTAAAAGAAAGATACCCTTCTTATCCATTGTATTGAAACAGAATGAATAAGAAAAGGCACGTTTTGTTAAGGATTATCAAAACAATTGACATTGAGGGATTGGGTGTAAATGTCTAATTTTCACGACGATGCAGAAGAAAAATGTTCTTAATCTACGTGTCAGCATTTTTTGCATTTTTTAATCAGAAAATATTTCTTTTAAAATAAACCTGCGCACGTTCACATCTACAGCATGACAAATCATAATTTGGCCAAGAACTTATCCGACTTCGTTCGTACTTTGAATTGACGAGCGGTCATACTCGAAGATTATATTCCATTATTACTTTTAAGGTTTTGAGCATGTTCAAAAAGCAAGAAACGATTTTTGTGACATGGATCTTTTAATATTCGACAGAAAATGGCTAGTGAACAATAAGAATGACTCGTTCACTAAGGAAGCATTTCAAATTTATGCCAATTGCACGCCCGCCCTGTCGCTCCGCCAATCACATGCCGTTTGATATAGTTATGATTCATCTGTTCATGAAGTTGATAAATAT
>CAJNOQ010003841.1:0-19002 GCA_905250885.1 Didymodactylos carnosus
ATCCTTCGTTATATTGATTTTATACAAGGAATATGGTCGAAATGATGGTAAATCGTTCACTCTAGATGCATACTATAAATGATAAAAAAATCATGTCTTCCGAATGTACTATTAAGATTTTATGGAAGAAAAGCTAAAGGTCTTCCGGCCAGACTCATCATCCCCATTTGATTAGTCTATTAATAAGAAGTATATAGGCTCATCTCTGTAAAATGAATATTTTGGTTGTTTTTACAGATGATTCTTGTTCTAATAAGCATTTACATATGGGTGATTCTTTCGAGAACGTACCACGTTTCCATCGACCTTGTCCAAATTGTTCGAGAGTAACGAGACTAGTACAACTTGGGCTCCTGATGACGAATATCACGTTTAAAAAGTTTTAAAACAACTGTATGGTGACCTTCTAGACCTGTGGAAATATAGTACTCATAGCATCAAAGTTCATAATGACAGCGTTCAACAATATACTCATAAAAATGCTTTTACTATCTCGAACTAGAACGTGTCATTAGTGTTTTACGTCCACCTGATTTCACGGATCCAGTACTATGTAGTTTTCAGGTGCTTTATTTAATTGATAAACTTGATCAATCAAACGGCTCCTACGCTCTAAAAAAAATCGTAGAATAAAAAATTAAAAAGGGTTTTTCATTTTGAAACGACACCGAACGCTTTTTTGTATTTTAAAGTGCTCAAAAACCGTGGGAAAAATCCTTAAAGGTTGATCAGTAAACTCAAGTTTATTGATATACCTTAAAGGATTTTTCCCATGGCTTTTGAGCACTTTAAAATACAAAAAAGCGTTCGATATCGTTTCAAAATGAAAAACCCTTTTTAGTTTTTTATTCTACGATTTTTTTTAGAGTGTAGTTATGGCATTGAGTGCCGTGACTAAGAAGATGAATTTTTTAATCAAAGATGATTAGAAAAAAATTTCCAACAAATGCCTTGAAATAAATTGATTGTGCGTTGGTATTTATGACTACTAGCTCAAATACTTGTTGAAGTAAAATCTTAATTAATTTTATTCTGTGGCGTTTTATCTCTAAATACCAGTACTTTTGGTATGACCTAAATATTATCTTACTGTTTTCGTTCGCCAAATGACGGTTTCCAGAAAAACAAAAATAACTTCATCAAAAATTAATCTTTCAAGTTCCGGTTTCTTTGAACTTTGAAGAGAAATGATTACTTTATCAACTCTCAACAATAAAACCTGAATAAACTTCCCCTTCATGATACAGTGTAATATGATTTGAATGAATTTTATCATACATGCTGAGGAAGAGCACCCATGAAAGTACACAAAAACTTAAGCAAATGCGTTTTAATATTTGTGCGACTGATGAAAGAATTTTAGTTTCTCCAAAAAAATTAAATTTTCTACGTTCTCAGAACTTTCGATAATTCCTTGTCCAACTTTCCACCTTTACACGTTTTAATAAAATGTTTGATATATTTTTGTAGAGAATTGGATAGGCTATCATTTGTAGAAAAAAAGAAGCAACAATCGGACTTGAAGAAGAGGAGAAATCAGAAAATACTGAGAGATCAGTTTCTTGTGTCTCACCCGTTATGTTGAATCCATTGCAGCATTGTCTTTTTTTTATGGTTCTCTTTCGAACTACGAAAAAGTTACACCGTACCTCAGCTCATAATCATACAAGGTAAGTGAGAGTTTAAGTAAAAGATTCCGAACGACTTGTAGTTTGGAAACGTTGCGACTTGCTCAGTTCTGCTTTGGATATCATCTTTTGCTAAAAATAAAATGTTTTTCGATGAGATATCTAAAAAAACGTGTAATCGTATAACGTTGGTTCACGATTATTTTTTAGACTAAGATGTTTAGAACAAACTGAAAATATTCACTGACTTTCTGTGTCTACTGTGCGGGCTTATATCGCATGTGTGATAAATGAATAAATAAGACGTACGAAATTAGTCCATGAACTTTTGTTGTGGGAATAATTAATTAGAGAAAACCGATCAATTTATACATTCTAATCATAAATGTATCCTCAATCTAAAAACTATCAGAAGTATCAACTTTCCGGTCTATATGTATCAGCTAACTATTTATTTTATGAAAACAATTTAACAATGATAAAATATGATTAATCGGTCCTCTCATTCTAGATATTTCGTCTCTATGTCTATATTCCTTATTTTCTAAATAAATTTGTTTTATTAAGTTATCACAAACTATACTTTTAGTTACAAAAAAGTTAAAATCTTGCAAACTTGGACTGACTAATACTACGTGTAGTCATCGAAACGAAAGAATGAAAATTCCCAGACGAAAATATCCACTACCGAACCCAATTTGATTTAGAATTTTCTGCAATTCATGATGATTCGTCTTCAAATAAACGCTTAATAAAAAAATCAATCACGGATTCAATGCCATTATCCTTTCACGTATTTATGCGACGCTAACAAACAGAAATGTCTTTTTATTGATACAAAATACATATTTGTCTTTAAATATCATCTCTTTTGTTTCGAGACGAATTAAGTAGGCAAGTACAATTTAAATTCAAATTGATGACAACAGTAACAAAATGTGTGTAGGATTGCAGAAAACTGCATATATATATATTAACATTGTACATTTGAAATTGTACCTATTACAACATTAAAATAAAATAAAACTCAACATACTATCTGAAGGATGTCGTTCAACTTACTCATTGCAGTGATTTGCATTTCATTCATCTACAATCATCATACAATCAGTGCAATGGCTTTGCATAATACTGGTAAGAATCTCTTGCTATGTTCAATTACGTTCTACCTTCATTATTATTATTTCGATATATTCTAAATTCCTTATGAATGATATGTGGTTGCAAATCGATTAACTCTTTTATAAGACTGCTTATAAAATAGTTTAAAAAGTTATAGAAAAATTTTGTATTTTCTAGAATCATCTGTTGAGAATAAAACAGTAAACCATTTAAGCTGGAGTCGATTTCGTCGCCAACCTTCGTCTGATGGTATCGAAACAGCGAGTGCCATTTTGTCTGTTCTTCCACTTGATAAAGTTGGTGCTATTGTTGGTCAAGTAATGTCAACCGGTCTAAAAAATATGTTTAGCCCCGATGCTGGTGGTCGCATTTTAGATATGTTACAAGAACAAGGACCAGGTCTATTGACAGGCCTATTTTCAAATTTATATGGACTATCGAAAACACCAAGCAAACAAGCTAATTATCAACAAGTAATTGATGTTCCTTCAAGTTCAAACCCAACAGCAGCATTGCCTAAATTAAGAAACAGTAGTGTTCCCTTAAATGATGCCTCCAAATCACAAATGAATTCTCTATTATTCAGTTCGTTATTTAAGAAATAATTCTAAACTAATAGGCATTGTATTGTATAATTTAACACGAGGTAATTTCATTAAACTTGTTCATTTTTTTTAATAGGATTATATATTCCTGAGAAGTCAAATGTGTGAGGATTTATAATTCTACGCCTTTGAATATGTGCTACGAATATATTCACTTCAGAACAAAAATAACCACAACTACTTTTTTATGTCAAAGAAATATGGTTTATATAACTATCATTCTATGCTAAAAGAAAAGGAATTGTTCTACATAAACCAAGAAAAACAAGAAGAGCAATGAACAGATAAACAAACGAGAACTAAATATCAGAGCTCCTGTTAGTCCGCCCGGCTAGATCGGCCACAACCGTTCGGTTTTTTTCTCGGACCGGGCGGGTAGCCCCAAAAACTTTTTTAGATCGAACAGGCCAACGTGTTATCAGACCAGCCCGACTCGAGAAATTTTAAAAGCTTCTCCATATTTTCAGTTAAATTTGACTATTTCCTAGTAACAGTAGATGTTACTATTAGCTAGCGAATTTTGTTGTTAAAAAAATACTTCTGTTTTCTTAATTAACTGATATTGCTGCTGAATCAACCTTAGCAAAACTTTTTCTCCGTTTTTACTATAATAAAATTGAATTTAGTCTAAAAAACATTCACAGTGGAGCTCAAGCAAGGCGGACGGGCGTGGATCAATCGTTTGGCATAATGGATCGGGCGGGCTTCGACTTTTTTTGGAGAGATTTGGGCCGTGCCGGGCTGTCAAAAATTTGCCCGATTAGGACCTCTGCCAGATACTGTAAGCAAGAGAAGGAGAAAGGATATAAAATGATCAAACTTGAAAGTCCATGACGGATTTTACGCGACAAAAAGTGTTCATTTTCTTTATCTCTGATAGCCATGCACTTACAATACAGTACAAAAAGAAGTACGAGACAATATTTTGGTCAAAAAATTTTCATTTATAGTTTTCTCCCATTCTTGAAAAAAAATGATAGTAGATGTAATGCTGATATATACAAAAACCAAGGAAGAGGCTGAATATGCAAAAAATTACATGTCCGCCTACAAAACCAAAAATGTTCACTGTGAGACGTGTTTAAATTCAGTTGTCGTTCCCATGCCACTTCTATTTTTTAACGATATCCTGGGGCACACTAAACCAAACTAAAATGAATTGCATTTCATTTTTAAAACCAGTTTTATATCGCTCTGATTTAAAGCATGTTTCTTTTTATTAGATGAATCACATAAAAACGAACTTCTCAGGAACCCTTCGTCGAAAATCGTCACATTAAAAGCTTATTAAATGCATTTTAATTGACCATTAACTGGTCACTAAATACTATCTTTTAGTAATCTGACACAAATTTGCCACCGTTTTTACGCCTTTCAATTGGAAACATATTAACGTCTAATAGTATCAGTTTGATAAGACATCGACAGAAAAATATAGTTCATGTAGAGTCGCAAAAATGTGTTTTATCGTATTCAGCATACTCGATAACCCAGAAGATTTTCTATTTTGGATGAGACCTAATGCCAAAAGAAACTAGTACTATTTTCCCATGTAACTTGTCGGTTAATGTTGATCATTGGAGTCATCATTGACATTAGACCTAGAAGCTGCGCCTATTTCCTTTTCGCAAGTTTCAAAGAATAGAGTCAAGTGAGAGAAAAACGTTTGAGTTTTTATGAAAAAACAATGGAACATATGCAGTAGTTAAAACAAAAAAATAAAAGAGCGGATTACTCATTGACAAACTAATAATGTAGTCTGGTCTCTTTTTTCATATACGTGTGTACTCCAGTCCTCTCCCTTTCAAGAACCGTCTAAAGGACGGTACTGTCTCGTACTTCTTTTTCTACAATATTATAAGTGCATGGCTATCAGAGATAAAGAAAATGAATTCTTTTTGTGGCGTAAAATCCGTCATGAACTTTCAAGTTGATGTTTTTGATGTTTGATCATTTTATATTTTTCTTCCCTCTTACTTACAGTACCTAATTCTCGTTTCTTTATCTGTTCATTGCGCTTCTTGTTTTTCTTGTTTTATATAGAACAATTCCTTTTCTTTTGGTAATGAATGCTAATTATATAAACCACATTTCTTTGACATAAAAAAATAGTTGTAGTTAATCAAAACCTTACCGTGTGCTACCCATAAAATAAATCCAAAACTCAAAAATAATAGGAAATGACAATATAATAACGAAATGTAGACTTTATACCTTCAATCAGTCACACAACCTCTACTGGACATTAAATCTCAAGTGATATTTGGAAATACACGTTGGACAAATCTTCTGTAATATGATGAAAATCGTCGTCTTATCGAAAAACTAATATTTGCATCTTCTACTGTGAGAACTGTGTATAATTAAATGTCTGTCAAATGCTCTCATGATAGTGCGCACGATGAACACATCGCACACTAAAATCAAATGTTTTTGATAGTTGTTTAGTGTTTGCTACCAGAGAGACAAAAAAGAAATGTGACTTCGCAGAACAAGCCTTAAAATTCAGCAAATCAACCTACCAAAAGAATTTTATCTTAAAAGGTAAATTAACGAGTAATTTTAATTTTCGATCTTACGAGTAATATATTCGAAATTCTTTCATTGAAAAGATAACCTAAGCCAATTAACTGAACAACATAAAACAATGAAATCAGTTAATCAAGTTGTGCTTGCATTTTTCTCATGCATAAGTTGAGTAGAGATCTGCACAGATACGGGAATTTCCGTGGTCGCGATCATGCTCATGCTATCCGCAGCCATGGAAAGCATGGACAGGCTCGAAAAAATGGCGAACAGGCATGGGCGAGCAACCGCTCTCTTTTACGGACACGAATTTTTGAAAAAATTTTTGAACAACAAAAAATATGTTTGAAGATATGAATTGTTTGTAATCGAAATATAGATGGTGAGAGACATGCCAAAAAAGGATAATAATACATACATGTGGACGAAAAAAATTTCTTTATACATGTCATATGCAATCAGTTGCAAAAAAAATGCTTTCTTGCTGCGGCACACCAGAGTGAAAGAAATGTCTTTTTGCACCACAGATACGGACGAACACGGACAGTTGGAAAAATCTGTGGATGGGTACGGACAAACAACCCAATCAGGCCCACGAGCATGGACAGTCACGGGCAGAAAAATCTTACCTGTACAGCTTTCTACTAGCCAGGCGTATCACAAATAGGGCTGTAACAGTTATCAGTTACTGTTACCATCATTACTCGGTAACTGTAACTGCTAAAACAGGTACACAAAATCGGTAACGACCAGTTACAAGTAACGGTAACTGTTCAGTATATCTTTTAAGTGTCAAATCTCTAAATATCTAGGTACCTAGTGAGGGTAAGGCTACGAACTTTCACCCTCACCCTAAATACCTAGATATTTAGAGATTTGACACTTAAAAGATATACTGAACAGTTACTGTTACTTGTGACTGATCGTTACCGGTTTTGTAACGGTAATGGTAACTGCCACAGCCCCAATCACAAACAACTTCATCATCACCAACCCTGCTTCATTACCGAGTGTGTTAACTACGGTTACTTCGATATTAGGTAGTGAATGTTCATTTGAAACTTAGACGAACGATATTCGAAGATGTTGATGTTAATTTAGCTCAGTTACCAATCCTTTTGATCGTTGCTAAATATAAAGACGTATACAAAACTAGAGTTGTTATGGCGTCTTGGTCATATGGATTCTGCTACAAAAGTAGTTCATATGGCCAAGACACGATAACAACTCTCGTTTTGTATACTTCTTTCTATCCAACAACGACATAACATAAGTGAATATGAACTAGCTTCACTTGTGACAGTTTTCGCAACCATTAATAATGTATCATTGTTGACACAAATCCAGACAACTGCTTCGGACAACAAATCGAAAAGAAAATGTTTCTTGTCTATTAGTTCACTGAAATTCTTATTTTCTGGATCTCATAAAGAGCATTAAAGTGACTATCTGTGTTTTGTGAAAACTTCTAAGGACAAGCCCAGTTTCAGAAGGAAATGGAAATTTGAGGTTTTAAGAACAAGCTTGCGGGTACACCAAATCTTTTGTACTTCGCATCCCCTGTTCACATCACTGGATTTTGGGTCTATGTGCTGTTTACAACCTTCAAATAGGTGGTTTGCGTTACTGAATTTTTTGTGGTTGGTACCATAATAAAAACCTTAGATACTTCTTAAAATTATCTTACTACTATATTATAAGCTCTTATCCTTTATAATTTTAATAAGACAATCTAAGATCTTACCGTTGAGATCTTCATAAGATTTAATGACTCTCCTTTCATTCACCCTTTTTTTTTGCTTATCTACATAAGTAACACTGAATATATGTGATTTTACGGTTATTTTTCTTCCAGAGTCTGCTAGTACTTGCTAGGGCTGTGACAGTCGTTATATCGTTACAGTAACTGTAACTGCTGAACAGTTACCGTTACAAAACCGGTAACGCCCAATCACAACGGTAACTGTTCAGTATATCTTTTAAGTGTCAAATCTCTAAATATCTAGGTATTTAGGGTGAGGGTGAAAGTTCGTAGCCTTACCCTCACTAGGTGCCTAGATATTTGATACTTGAAAGATATACTGAACAGTTACCGTAGATATACTTATAACTGGTCGTTACCGATTTTGTAACGGTAACTGTTCAGCAGTTACAGTTACTGTAACGGTCTAGGTAACTGCCACAGCCCTAGTACTTGCTCTCTCGAAAGTGTTCAACAACTTTTTCGAGAGAGTACGTGCAGATCAAGGTCCGTGGTTGGACATCTGAAAATATGAAATTGTTCTTCATTCTTCAACTGACTTCAACTGTTGTGCCGAATTCTGAATGAATATTATTTTAAGAAAACGTCGTCGTTCTTAGTATTAAGATCCTAACAGATTCTTACCCAATCATGAAAAAATCTTAGACAATTTAATCTTAGTAAGATCTTAGCAAATCTTAAAATTTTCGGATCTCACGATCTTAGTAAGATTTATCGAAAATCTTGGACAAATGTAAGCGAAATCTTACTAAGATCTTAATAAGATTATTCTAAGACTTTAGTAAGATCAGAGTAAGTTTCTCACTAAGGTATTTACATGACTTAAAAGTTCTTGTTTATACCACTTAAACTTGCTATTTGCATCACTGCATTTTTGTTGTTTATGTTTACAGCACGTAGGTTGTTCTATTTATTTACAAGGTAGCCTCTAGTTTGATGAGTTCGAGGGATATTAGAATGCGATATGTTTTCTTTTCTATTTATTACGAAAGGTTATACAGACAACTATGTCTATAACTCATCCTCTGAGACAGTATGTTTTCACATTTTGCTTCAAAAGAGCCATGCCGACAGGCATTTTTTAATAATATTTGCCTTTAACAAGTCTTAGTGGATTTACCTTGTTTTTTTTATGGAAGAATGCAAGTTTTCACATTCATATGGTAAAGGTCTTTCTGGTAAAGATATAATGCCAGTATGAAATCAGCCTCTTCAATCACTTAAAAACGTGTTGTACAGTCGTCATCTGGGTGAATAATGAGCTCTTTTTCTAAATTATCTACATTAATAGGTGTGGTTGCAACTATGGCATATCTAGGTTTAGCGAACTTGTAAACCAAATCCTAGCTGTAATTGCATATTATTATGGGAGCTCAAGTTAATTCAGTGTACTTCTAAAATTTAGTTTACACTAACAGGTGCAAAAATATACTATATTCTACCAACCAGAAAAATTAGTACACGTTTAACATATTTGTCACTACAATTCCAGATTATTGTTTTTGCTGATCAGGAGGACATACTGGTTTGTAATGTACTTCTTTACATTACAGACAAGTATGAGAACGAATATAATTTCCATGATGACTACCAGTTTCATCATTAAAATAATTAACATTTTTCACGATTTTCATAAACTACACATGGCCAACCTTGCTGTCAATAGAAGATTGATGTAATTTTGTTGATGGAAACGAATAAATAGTGATGGTAGAATTCAATGTTTTCATTTCATTTGATTTTAGTGTGCGATGTGTTCATCGTGCGCACTATCATGAGAGCATAGAGCATTTGACAGACATTTAATTATACACAGTTCTTACAGTAGAAGATGCAAATATTAGTTTTTTGATAAGACGACGATTTTCATCATATTACAGAAGATTTGTCCAACGTGTATTTCCAAATATCACTTGAGATTCAATGTCCAGTAGAGGTTGTGTGACTGATTGAAGATATAAAGTCTACATTTCGTTATTATATTGTCATTTCCTATTATTTTTGAGTTTTGGATTTATTTTATGGGTAGCACACGGTAAGGTCTACTTTACGTTGTAAAATATCTGTTCATTACCTTACTTACAACTGTTCCTTCTATCCAAAAAAAGGCTTCTTATCAAATTTTCTAATTTTCTTCTCGTTGTTCCCTTTTATGGGAATACGGAAAGAGCCTGCGCCTTCGTGAATCGTTAAGCTTTCTCTGATCGTATTGGACGATAAGTTTTCATTATTTCCTTCATTGCAATCAAAAGTGCAGTCGCTTTCTAGAAAGAGAAAAAGCCAGTTTTATGTTCTTTTTTTCTTCTTCTTTACTTAACTGTCGTAATAAAAATGACATAAAGCAAATTTCATGAGTTTTCGAGAACAAAAGTACTCTTATTTCTTCTTTTTCCCTCTAATTCAATCGTGTTTACTAGTTTTTTTTTCTTTCTTTTTTTCGACTACTGCATATATACAGTTTAAATCAGAAAGAAGAAACACTCTATACACAACAGAGTCGAATTAATGCAAATTGTTGACGGTTGTCGGTGTGTTGTGTGCATGTTTGTGTTGATGACGATGGTTTGTTAATATCAGAAAACGAACAAAAGTCTTGTTTTTGCAGTAATCCTAGATGCACAGATATGCCTAGAAGAAAAACTAACAGGCACATTGATAGAAATCCATCAGCGCGGCGCATAAGCATCACATACTATATATACTGATCGAATAAAACGTGAAAACAGGCAAGTAGAAATCACCATGTTGATCCAAACCGAGAAATATGGACCATTCTTTCTAGCATCAGTGAATAAAACTAGTTTTTTTTTAAATTTATCTAATTACTACAGTCTTGAGCCACCCCGACCAAAATCCTATGTTCAGCTGTTTTTGCGTGCTAGTCTTTCAATGACACTATTGTTCGAGTTGTTGTTTCCATGTACTTCTAATTGTCTTTTTGTGCATTTCTATTCTTCTATTTCCTAGTCCGAATACGAAATTTAAGGCATACAACATATAGTCGAATAGACACCTTAGAAAAAGAGAAAGAATATGATCCACAGATAGGCTACAGGAATAATAATTGATCACGAAAGAGAAGAAGAAAGTGGATTTTTAGAGCAATAGCTGAAATTTTTCTTTTTTCCTCCCTCTCGTCATTAAACAAAAAGATATATCTATTCTTCCTTTAAAAAAATAGACTTTGCTGACTTGTTTTTTTCAGTCCACTAGAATGTATGCGTAATCGTCTAATATTTCTAGTTACCAATTGCACCGTAAAAAGAAAAATTGTTAAAAATTATAGAAGAAAAACAAAATTCTAATTTAGAGTGTAAGATCACATAGAAATATCTATGTAAAAAAATAGACATGAAGGAAAAAATAATCAAAGGTTGAAAGAGACGCAAAATAATCTAAAAATATATAAAATTTCTTCGTATTTTTGCGTACAATATGTTTTCTTCTAGGTGATTAGAACTGAAAAGATCAAATAAATGAAGCAGCATTCATATACATGGATATTTTATTACATACATGTAGAAAAAGAAAAAAATAATTTACAGTTTGAAAATGTAATGAGGGAGAGCATCCGAGAGGTAAACCAACTACAATCAGGATCGTATTTTTTATCTGAACGTCATCTTCCCCCTCTTCGTGGGAGAAAAAATGTCGCCAATGTACATTATGTATCGATGTTAAATCCGAAGTCTCTTGGGTTCAAAAATTTTGTTTTCATAAAACATATTAACAGATTTAAAATTTTTTTAATTTTAATTAGTTAAAATATTAAAGTTAAAAGAAAGCTGTTATTTTCACACAACAGTTAGAATATTCACTTTCAACATTTTTAGTTTCCGTATACGAACGATACTTTTGTTGTTATGAATTAAATAATTTTTTTTCCTTCACATCTAAAAATGATCTTTAGTAGATCAAAAGCTATACATTCTAAATTTATTTGCAATATTCTCACTAGAATAAATTAGATGATAAAAAATAAAAAATCTTTAGTAACTAAAATTTTCTATGTAGTTTGACGACAGTTGGTATTACTACAATTTCATATTTTAACGCCTTAGACATTTTATTGATCACGATCAGATGCAGATCAGATTTACAAAAATTTAAAACAAAGTCTACCTAGAAACTGACATTATAGTTAATATTAACCAGAAATCTCCTATACGTACGAAGTCTTATACAATATCATTAATCTAGACAACTATTATTCTTACTTTTTTCTTCTAATAATTCTCATCGTGTTTAATAAATGTAAAAATTTTATATTTTAGATCGATTTTCTTCTACAAAACATAGTTAGGCAGTTTGAATATGGAAAAAAGCCATTTAGCTCAACAAAATTGTAAGTTCAAATTTAATCTAATCATTATATTTGAACAAGATAGATATAAAACAAAGCGCATACTTTCCAGTGAAGTAAAAGAAATTCCATCCCGTTTCAGATATACTTAGGCAAACACAAAAATGTCAGCAGTAACAAAGAAAAATCTAACTTTGCGTATACATTTATTTTATGTTTAACCAATGATATACTTTTTTCTCGTTTTAGCGTTTATATTTAGAATATTACCGACACGGTAGAGCCAAACAAAAAATACAAAACGACACAAATGTTACAGAAATCCATCACGATTACTTTTGCAGAACAATAAAAAAGCAGTTTATTGTGTTCAAAACTAAATAGAGAGTTTTCAGATTCTATGTCTAGAACACACCAGACGAATGGCGAAAGAAAGCGAAGTAGGTTTTATCCAATATTCGTGACACTTATTGGTACAAGACTTCACACTGATCTATAAAAACATCAGATGTGGTTCTTTTCTAGAGAAAACCGATTTATGAACAGCCAATAGAAAAAAGAACAACTTCCTCTTTCATTTCAACAAAAAAAAGTTCTTTATTCATTTGTCGGAGTTAATAGAACATTTTTTATAGAGATGTCGATAGTAGTTCCAAGCTGTGTATAAATTGGCAACTAAATTATATCAATTCAAACATTTACATTGTTCTCGTTTTTTGTGCTCTAAATTTTATCAACATACAATCGTCTTAGCTTGTTCCGTTTGGGACTATACAGAATTGATGGCAGCTTTCCAATATATTTCAGTCCGCTTTACGAGAACAAAAAAGGATAAAATGAGAATAATGTAGCTGTATGATTTCGTTATTCTATCGTTTACTGTGCATAGTGCATTGTAATAAAGTTGAGTTTCATTCAAAACACTAATTCTCTATCTCGTTCTTCTCTAAATTATATTTTTCTTTTATTCATTTCTGTTTAGAAAAATTTCTCTCGCCGTCTACATCCTCAACAACAGAACAGTGTTTGCTGTAATAATGACAAGCCACTCTGTGTATGACGATGGATGTGTACTTATATCAATTCCCTACTATCCTCTATGTAGTTGTCTGCCGTCAACCTATAGTAAAATAGCGATTGGACGAAAAATGTAAAAGAAAAATAAGAATAGAGAAGAAATGAAGAATGAATGTGTATATGTGTGTATATGATGTTCTCATTATGTTTTATGTGCCAAAGCGGACCTATATATAGTCGAAAGGCAATCGCAGTCACAACGCAACGATTCTATATTCTGCTATTCATTGAAGAACGAACAGACTCACACACGGATACACACAGAAGTCAGTGTTGGTGAAAGAGACTATCACATAGATTGACATTGGCTACTAAGAAGACGAAGAACATCATATTATTTCTTGCTTATATAGTGTGTTGATTTGAAAGAAAAAGTAGAATCTTACATTTATATACACGATTAAAACAAATTACAAAAATTCATCCAAAAATTATAAACGGTGATATGGCTGATGCAACAGATGCTGTTCCTCCATCGTCGAAAGGTATGTAAATCTACCGCAGATATTGACTAAAACCTGTACCATACGGCTTGTCTCCTTCGATAAGTTAGTATCCAATAACTCTTTCTTCTCAGCAAAAGCTTTCGCTAAAAAATTACTAGTCTTTTCTTGTGTTGAATGTTATTTGACAAAAGAGAACATGTCTTGTTATTGGGTTTTTTCTCCTATTTTCAATTTCCTGTTGATATACGAAGAATCAGTAACACAATATCGAAGTTATTGTTCGTGTTATAGGTACCAAACGAGAAGCAGAAGAAGACAGTCCTACAAAATTAAAGTCATTGAAAGCATCACAGCATGCCGTAGTGAAAAATGGTGAGTCTGGTGAAAAAACGACGAAAAATGGCAATGTGAATCCAAACGAAGATGACGAAGAAGAGGTAAATAATTGAAGTTAATTATTATTAAGTACAGTCTGGAAGTGAATTTACTTTAGCAGATATTATGCTAAAAGGCCAAATGCATTCCTATATGTGAACGCTGAAATGAAAAATGTTGCTAATGAAAAAAAACGCTACATCATAATTCGGAAAATTAACTGCTGAAGTTCAAAATCCAGTTCATTTTGCTTTTTTTAGGTTGTTGGACGCGAGGAAAATGGCTCGGAGGATGAGGAAGATGATGAAGAATATGAAGGGGAGGAAGATGAAGAGGTTTGTTATTACCAAATATCAAGTTTGAATAGTAGCGTAAGCGTTTTCACTATTTCAGGAGGATGACGGTGAAGAAGATTCAAGACAAGAGCAAGCACAACAAGTTGTAAGATCTGCTAGAGGACGAGGAGCTGCAAATGAAGGTAAAATTTTAATATAAAGTTAAACCAGCTAGTTTACCTATTCATTATTTTGAATTTTAGAACAAGAAGCTGGAGGGTCTGGAGAAGATGAGCCAAGTGGGGAAGAAGATGAGGATGATGAAGAAGTATAAAAATTCAACATTAAGATTACAACAAAACTGTCAAATACCAGATATTATTGTGGTTTTCGTTTTACTTGTTGTATTTTAAGTATGTACATGATCTGCTGTTACAAAAAGCAAATTTTCCAATAAGACAATTTTCAAATTATAGAAATAGAACGGCAGAATAAAACCATTATGTTGATCTTTTATAGAGCCGTGTATGTGATGAGACATTTTTTTGTATTGTGTATATTTTCATAGTCAATTATGGTGTGTGCGTGTGAATATTGTATAAAGTCAATTTTTTTCTCTTTCTCTGCTTACAAAACAAAACAAAACATCGTTGTGTGCCACATCCTTTATATTTTTTTGTGTTTATGTGTGAGTTTGTTTTGTATCTTGTGTCCAAGAAATTTATTAAATTTTTGCATTGCGTATGGGTTTGTTTCTTTTTGTATTATCGTCAAAGATCATAAAAATTGGGTATAACTCAACGCATGCACAATCATTTATATTTTGTTTCATTTTTTTCTGTGGTTATTGTTGATCTATAAATATATTGAACAACAGATATGTGGACGAAAATACAAATCTCTCATTTAACAGCAGATTATTAACGGATTGGTGAAATATAATTTGATTATAACAATTCAAACTAGAATTTTCATTCATTACTGGCAAAAACATTTTCGTTGCTGTGAAATGATCAAACATTTGGCTAGGTTGTTTAGTTCAGAACATTTCTTAACTTTAGTTGTCTCTGATGTCACATTATATGTGGTGTGAATAAAAAATTAGAGGAAAGTTTGCGGATAGTCGGTTATAACTCGGCTCACGTAGTAACACAACAGGCTTACTACAGGTAAACAACTAGTGTATTGAGTATAGTATATAAGGATAAAAGTGTCCAAAATACAGTACATAAATTGCTATCAAGAAAACATCGAAAAACTTTTATTAATATTAAATATCACAGGATCTACATTCTCAATGATAATTCTTTTTTGTCTCAAATGTCCAGTGTACATAGTACATAACATAACTGAATCAAATATTAAATAAAAGATGAGGTGTAGTAAACAAGAAAAATGCAAACATTTGTTTCACAGACAGTAATTAACAAAAAAACTGTATTTCGCTAAAAAAAAACGGAGAATGAGTCAATTAATAGAAAACGAATCAGACACATGTTTCATACAATAGTCCATATTTTCAAGAAATAAAATTATAATTACCATTCAGCTTCTGCATTAAGTAGAAACAAAAATAGGTAAGATCTGACATTAAATGAGACATTACAAGCTGCGATAGACGAATTTTATTCATCGAGGGAGAAACAGTACTAGAATATGAAACGGAATTAGGTTGAACATGAAAGTTAAATGAGGTAGCAGTTCTAACAGATGAGAAACTTCTAGTTGACTAAAGTTGTCTATCAGAACAGAAGTACAAATATATTGCACAATTTTACTTTATTGAATGATACTAATCTGCTATAGACTAGAAAAAACTGAAAACTTGGTTTTAAAAAGAAATCTGAAATAAATTGTTTGATAATTCTTTGCGTTATTTTTCCATCTAGTGTTACGTATATCTGCCTAATTAGAAATTTATTTTTTTTTGCCATTTTTGTATGATATAGATTTTATCTAAAGCCATACAATTTTTGGAAGATTGACTATTGAACGTCGCTAAAAGTTTCGACAAAAAAGAGAATATAAGTTTAAAAACTTTTTTACTTAAATACAATTTTAAAACGATTGTATTTAGACAAAAATAAGTAGCCGAAACAATATGAATAGACGATTAGTAACTCGAAAAATAACTACCGGAATGTCAAAAGGACATTATTCGAAGTAAAATCATTGAAGAAACTTATACTTTTCTTTCATCTACGATTCAAGAGTCAAAACTATGTTAATAAAAATTTTAGATGCTATCTAGCTGAAACGAATTATAAATACAATATAGAAATTGTGTTTTTTGCAAAATCATAGACCTTTGTCACAGTACTGATAGTGTAGATGTATGTAAATGTCAAAATAAACTATCCAATTGCTCATATGTCCAATGAATATTGCAACCTACACAATGGACTGCATACTAATATCATTCATGATTTATCTGTTGTATGTTGCTTTCAAAAACACAAAAAAACATCGAGAAAGCAACATATTTCATACATACACATACAGAAACAAAATGAAACAAAAAAGCGTGCTTTTTTTTAATTCTTGTTATACATTTGAGAAGGAGAAAGTGACACACACATACACAGAGAAAGTGAGAGAAAAACGTTTGTCTGTCTAATAATAGGAGAAAAAAGCGTTTTACATAAAAGAACAATGTCTTGAGAAAGAACAAACACATTGGCTAGATAATAAAGAAAAACAGTTAAAAATGACGATATATTTTCGTTGGAGGAAATGGTGATCGATAATTATCATTATAAAAATGTGGCTGTCGTGGAACATGTGCTCTCTGTTGTTGATGTTGTTGTTGTTGTTGATAATTTGGTTGTACAAAATTCATTAGCGGTGGTGGTGTAGAAAAAGATGTGTAAAAAGGTTGAACTGGTGGAGGAGGTAGAGGTGGCGGAACTGAACGAAACTGAGGAGGTAATGGTGGAGTCTGTTCTAATTTCATCGGATCCGAGATATTATTGATAGTTAAATACGACAAAGTTCTTTGTGGTAATGGTAAAGATGTTAGTTGTTCTTCAGTTTGATCATTATCATCAATATCTTCATTTCCTTCTTGGTCTATCATTTGTATTTGTTTTAATCTTGGATGACCATTTAATGAATAAATTAATTGTCTTATAGAATATGCTGTTCTATCTGTAAGCAAGTTGTTTAATAACGTTAACACGCCTAATATTAAATTCAAATTTGATGATATAACAGATACAGCAGAATTATCGTTCAGTATCGATATTAGAAAATGTAAACTATGTTCCATATTATCATCAACTATTGATTTATCTATTAGATTATGAATATGAAGTAGATGATTGACTAATGACGAAGATGATATTGTTGACGATAATTCTTGTTGAGGTGAAATAGCTGAAATTGTTGTTGTAGTCTTTATTGTAGAAAAGTTACTGTTTTCATCATTGCTATTATTCTCTTCAATACTTGCGTGAATTTGTTCCCCAGTAACTGTCTAAATAAACAGAAAAAAACTAGTGTTATTACCGTTACTCAAAACATCGTACGATGACATGTTGAAAACGCATAAAACACAGCCAGATGTCGCTCATCTATACGTTGAATTTTGAACATAATAATGATAATAAATATGGTAGAATAATTTAAACATAAAAACGTATTTTTATAGATTGTGTATTAAAAAAAGATTCATTAGTTTGCTGTTGGAATATAATAGTGATTGACTTGGTCGAAAATTTTTTAAAAATTGTAAATACTGGTGCCTACTAGGTTCTTGAAAAATACCATCCAATTCTCAAATATTACATTTGGGCATAATATCTCATCAAGTGCAGTTTGAAAAAAAGATCTGTGACTTTTGATTCCAACAGCAAACTAGAAGACTTTTCATTGCGCTGAACATTTATTAAATAAACTAGTAGAAAAAACATTACATAGATAAACATACTTTAAAGTAGAGTATGTAAAAGGGACAAGCTTACCAGACATATTGACTTTCAAAAATCATTTGCAATAATCACTCTCAAAATAGAATGGAAACTGCCTTCTGCCAAAATGTTCATACAGCCTGTGGATAAATGATAGATCTTATTTTGTAAGTCTAACGTTTTATTAAACTAATATTGCATTGAGCAATGCCACAGAAATCATTCCAATTACTAAAAGTCTAATATCATCCGGAAAACTGGATTACAGTATTGACTGAATGACAGTAGTATGTGATATATTTTGATCAATTGATATTCCAGTCTCGGATAAGAATGACATATCGTTCTACAACCTGATCTATATACGAAATCATATTGTATCCATTTTTCCAGATGACGTCATACTTTTAGAGAATATATAACATTGCATCAAGGTAAATCTATCGAGAATATTTTTCTATTTATGTGGTATCCCAAATAGCCCTAAAAGTCAATATGTGTGGCTCAACCCTTTTCAGCTCACATATTTGCCACTTCGTTAGTAGCAGAAGTAGTAGTAGAAGATAGAAGAGAGAATAGGATAACATTTATTAAAACAGAGTTGTAAGAAAAACGAGAACTAAAGCTTGCAAGTGCTGGATTCGGATATTTCATAGTGCAAGCTACCATTCTAATCGAATCAAGTTGAAAAAATCAAACAAAAACAAATGCACAAACGTAAAAATAGTGGTCAGATGATAGTGATAATCACGAATCGTTCTGAATAATAGATTATAATAAGAATAATAAATATACGAATATATTACGTAAAAAAGCGACGAGTTGTTAATAAATAAGTGACGTACGCTACACATTTCATTATTAAAGCATTTTCGATGTGGACATTTTCTTGATAGCAATTTATGTACTGTATTTTGGACACTTTTATCCTTATATACTATACTCAATACACTAGTTGTTTACCTGTAGTAAGCC
>CAJNOQ010003842.1:0-19001 GCA_905250885.1 Didymodactylos carnosus
TGAGGTTTTATTCTTTGAAATACTCATGCATTCCGATTTCTTGACATTGAGTGATAGTCCCATCTTTATGCTTTCTCTTGAGACTATATCAATCATTTTCTGTAGGTCTTCTTCAGTGCTCGCTATTTTAAGTATATATAGCCGAAAAAACAGAGATTTCCAATATTTATATACCTACTCTTCTTTAAGTACATGGTGAATGGTGATCAGTTTACAGTTTTATGGTGAATAAGTACTGAATTCCGCAGTAAACTAAATTTAGTTTTTCTTAAATCAGCTGAAAAAGTCTGTCAATCTATATCATGAATTCATGCAGATAAACGTTTCTTATGTCGTCATGCTGTATGATATTATTACTTAAGTGGTTCTCGACAAAATGTAAAAAATAACATCGTGTTTAAAAAAAGTTTGTCATATACAGCCATCATTTCATACATAAATCCATATAGACGAATATTCGAGTGGTTACATCGGAATAAAATATATTTAATTTTAACAAGCAACAATAAGATGCACAAACACAAAAATATATAAAAACAAACACATATATAGGACGGATTATTCAAGGAAATAAATAAAACAAAACGGTTGTTAAGAAACGTTTTTTTTGTTATTACTACGAATTACATCCTGTTTGATTAACATTTGAATCTAACCATCTTCTAAAGTCATTTCCAATTGTATTCATCCATCGAATATTGGCATGTATTTTTTCAATTGATGATAAAAATGCCCGTTCTGCTATAGATAAATCTTGTGTATTTGCAATAAATGTTTCAATATTTCGAAGGTCTTCGTCCGTATTCACATACTGAAGTACACTCTCAACAATACTACTAAGTGTAAAACTTAAACTGCCAAGTTTTTGAACTAATTCTGCCCAACGTGTTGAAATAAATTTCCATGTCAGTTTTTGACCACCTAAGATAAAATAATATTAAGAACGCATCTGTTTCATACAATATTAATAATTTACTCACCTGGTTGTACACTAATACGTCCTATGAATGTTGAAGAATCTTGTAATCGAATATACTCTCCTTTTAATGTATCATTCAGTAATTCACCTAATAATCGTTCATTTCTCGTACATGTTAGAGCATAACCAAAACGATTTTTTTCCACTTGATCATTTGACAATTTATATTTATTTAATATAAAATTATAATCATCATCTGTTCCACTTTTAACACCTTGACAATAGACCGTACTACGATAATCCGGATTTATTGAATATGTTGAATTTTGTTTCCATTGTGAATATTCTTGAACTGCTCGATTAGAACATTCTGTTAAACCATTAGCACATAAATCACCGATAACAAGTGAGCCAAGTTGACGTTTTAAATAATCATCATCAACAGCTGAATCCCATCCTAAGACGGTATAAATTGGTTTTTCTAAATTTTGAACATACATTTGAAGTTGTTTATAAGCTGTACTACTTTCATTTTGACTAAACATGATAAGTGGATATTGAATATTTGTGGAAAATGATGAAAATGGAATATATTCTGTTTCATTACATAAATATGTTGACAATTTTAACGGTACAGTGGCATCCAAATCTCTCGAACGAGCTAAATTAAACGAATCATCGATTAATTGTGAACGTGTTACACTACTAAACGATGTATTATAACTAGAAGTTTTTAATGCACCCATTATTCGATCCCAATTAGCCAAATCATAATTGACACGATAAAAACCAAATTGATCAATGTTAAATAATAACCAGTCATCAGAATTTCCAGGTATATTAATTATTTTAGTTTCATTTGGTTTTAACCATTCGAACGGTGATAGAACTCCACTTGCAGATTGATAAGTGTATGGAATATACCATTGAAATGGTAGGTTAAACGGATTAACATAGTTGGATGTTTGATTTGTCGAATTTGGATCTAAAACAAAACGTTTTTGTCTAATTGTTGCTTGACCATTTGCACTATTTCGTGTAACAGTAAGTAATGGATATCCTTCTTGTAATGTCCATGTGTCCATTATGGTTTTAATCTCTTCTCCATCAAGAATAGACGATGGCGTCGTAGCATTGGTCAAATATTCCCACAATTGATCTTGTACTGCATTTTTAAAGGCAAACGCATTGAGATATTCTGAGACACCTTTATAAAATCTTTGCTCAGTAATCACCATGTAGATCATTCGTAATATCGATGCACCCTTGTCATCTAGGAAGAATAAGAATAAGAGTACAATTACCATTTTAAGTTAAAAGTGCTATAATTTACATGATATAGCATCGAATATTGAATTAATTTCATCTGGATGTTCAACATCGACACTTATTGGATGACTAGAAAACAGACTATCCATAACTAATGCACGATGAAGTGTAGCTGTTACAAAAACGTCTAATGGATGAAATTCTGGACTAGAATTATTTAAACCCAATATTTCCACCCATGATGCAAATCCTTCATTGAGCCTAAAATGAAAACAAAATAATTTTGAGTGAGGTCATCATCGTCTAGTTATAATTTGGTTCACGCAGATTTACCAGATATCATTCCACCATAGAGGCGTAACAATGTTACCAAACCATTGATGTGCAACTTCGTGTGAAACAACTTCTCCAACCCGTAGTTTATTGGCTAAATTACCCGTTTTATTATTGTACAATAGAGCAGTCTCTCGATAGGTGATTAGTCCCCAATTTTCCATTGCACCTAGAAATTATTTTTAAAAATACTTATGGGATAAGCATGTGATATGACTATGATACGATATTTAACAGTATTTTAAGATAAAAATATTATGAGAAAAATGTAGACATTATACCTGCTGAGAAATCTGGAATAGCGAAATGGTCACATTTTGTTAGTGGATACGATACATTATATGATTCTTCAAAATAGGTAAGCACATCGGAACCAACATCCAGTGCATAATCACCTTCAGAGTTTAGAATGGCTTCTGGACGACCGCAAACTGACACTGTTATATTTTTATTGGTTTTGGCGCTAATACATTCAAAATCTGTTACAACAAATGCGACTAAATAAGTTGACATGGGTGGTGTAATATCAAACTGAGAGCGTTTACGTCCATTGGGAAATGTTGTGGTCTGTATTAATTCCCCATTTGATCGAACAGTTGGGAAACTCGCGTCATGTATAATTGAAATATTAAATTTTGCTTTCATCGCTGGTTCATCGAAACATGGAAACACTTTCCGTGCAACAGTAGGTTGCATATGTGTTGCTCCAATATTGTGTGTTACTATTTCGCTATTAGTCGTCACATCGTATCTACTTAAATAAAAACCAGCCATGTCTCGATCTAATTCTGCTGAAGAATATATGTCAAGCATATACACTTGATTTAACTGACATCGTTCACTTAGACGACATACCATTATTTCGGTTAAATTTAGAAATGACCAATCAATTAAAATATTCTTTGTATTATCACTTCGTTTTAGTGTAGCTGATTGAATTCTTAGATTTTTTGAATGAATTTTTAATTCTGATGTTGATCGACTGCAATTCACTGTAACGATGGTGTGTCCACTAAATTTTGTATTTGGTTCAGTATTATTCGGATATGTGCTCTGTAATTGAACATCAATTTCAATTTCATATAAAGTGGGTGTCCAGTCTGTCGGTAGTCTGATATTTAATGTACGATTAAGGAACCATGAGGAGATGTCAGGTTCAGCTTTATTTATCCAATATATATTTGCTCGTATACGTTCGATTGTCGATTTAAATTCTGAATCTGCAGCACCTTTGTCTTGAATTCCTGCGGAAAAACGCTCAAAATCCGTTAATTGACTTTCCGTATTAAATCGAGCTGTTATATCTTTAATTAGATCTGCAAAACTCAATGAACCACCATATTCTCTGAACAAAAAGTTCCATCGTCTTTGTATAAATGACCAACATTCTGCTTCAGCTACAAAATTACGACATACCGATCGTATTCCCGATAAAGCATCTTGTCGTCGTATAATATTCGGATCTAAATGAATGACCAATAAATATTGTAATAATTCAATATCTCGTGTACATGTTAAAGCTATTTGAATACGAGCTTTTTCTTGTGGATCATTTGACTGCTGATATTGATTCAGTAGAAAATAAAATTCACCACGTGAACCTAAACGAATCGCTGTACAATAAACAACACGACGTTGATTAGCATCGATATTATTAATTGATGGTTCATTCTGCCATTCCGCAAATTTTTTTATTGCAAACGAAGTACAATCGTCAGTATCATATCGGCATGCAGCTGATACAACGAGATCACGATGTAATGATGAAAGCCAGTCTTCATTAGGTTGTTCTGTCCATGTCAAACTATCATAAATGGGTAATATCAAGTCGGTCATGTAACTTTTAAATAGATCATAGGTGGGCGTATTACTTAACATTTGCTCAATATAACTTGCTCCAGATAGTATACGTTCCCAGACAATATATTTTTGTTCTTTTGTGGCGTATTTTAATATGTCAAATATCAACGATGCCGGAACAATGCCTATAACATTAAAAAAAGATGATACAATCATAAGCTCTTTCTCTTTCTCTCACCTGCCCGAGCCAAATTAAACACATCGTCAACTAGTCCTGCTCGTTCTGTTACTGTAAAGCTTTCATGATCATTTTCAAGTTGTTTTATAATTAATTTCCAATTCTGTTCATCGTAATTTGTTCGAAAAAATCCTAATAAATCGGGATTACCTAGTAACCAATCACTAGATGAACTCGATACAGACAGTACATTATATTCTGTACGTTTATTTTTACTAAGCCACATTATGTTCGATTGATTTGCTCTTTGTGAGCGCATTTTCAGTGGTATCCACCAGAGATAATTGTGTGGAGATTTTGGTGGTTGAGCATCAATGTCAAATAAAAATTGTTTTTGTGTGATGTTAACGGTATTTGACCCATAATTTCGGTCGATTTGTATATACGGATAACCCATTTGATCGGTCCATGTACTCATAATTTCTTCCAATGTCGTATTCATTGGTAGAGCAATATTATTTTCTATCATTGCTTGCCCCATGGCGGTCCATAAATCTGTTTGTTTAGCCGTCCCATATTTATGTTTGTCTAAATATTGAGCGACACCTTTGTTAAATGTGCTTTCACCCATAAAATTTCTCATCATTCGTAATAGTGATGAACCTTTAGAATAAGTGATAGCATCAAATATTGAAGTTAATTGATCATTGCGTGTTATCTGCATATTTATCGGATGAGAAAATGAGACAGCATCATTCTGCATAACGGCTAACCACCGTTGGCTAATAAATTGTTCATACAAATGCCACTCAGGATGAATGCGATCTGTACCAACAAACTCCATCCATTTAGCAAAACCTATGGAAAGTAAACAATTTACTCATAACGCAAACAATGTCTATTTTAGTGTACACTATTTATATCTAATACATAGTTTTTGTTTTTACACGAACTTTTTTATTTTAAAGAAGAAATAACAGAACAAATCGAGATAGTTGTCATATTACATGTTTATAGTTTGCTTTACTACATGACTAAGGAATCTCAAGTCTATATCATTATTACAAAGATGAAAACACATATGCGGAGGAGGAGAAAGACCAAAACACAAAAAAAAGGAGTTAGGACGAATACAAAGCAATGCAGTATATGAGGGTGAGGAAACATTCAACCGAGATACCACACGTCAAAGCGAGATTCATACGGATGAGAGCGAAGTGAAAGTTTTTGATAGCACAATGGAGTTATTAGGGTTATTTAAAACGAGCAGTGTTAGTTATAAATTGGCAAACTGCTTTATATGTTTTCAAATAGTTAATTATGTTAAAGGACGATCGTAATAGAATAATATTCCTGTTAAATGGAATATTTAGTATTTTAAATTGATTACATAAGACATTTCTGTGAGGAGTATAATTAGAGCAATCAAATGGAAAATGATTACAGTCTTCTTTAAAAGACAGTGATCGAGACAGTGATGAACAGTGGAAACAGTAGGAAGATGTAACATATTTTCTTTGAAAGAGATAAAAGTGTTTAACTGTGGAAAATCTACCGTTAAACAACAAAAGAGAGCTACTCGACGACTAAATGTCAACGATATTTTATCTGGTTATCTTTTAAACTGATTCTTAGCTCTTTTCTAAATCTAAAACTTTTTTAAACATAACGACGGTAATTTTGTTGTAATCTCCTTCCATTTTCGAATCATAGTTGGGTAGAAAGAACCTTGAAAAATAGCACTTTTATCGCTGTAGTTATACATATCATTTCTAGTGTTATCACGAAGATAATGCTAAGGTGAAAAACGGATATATTCCTGCGCATGCACGCGAAGCAAACCGTGTTTAACTTTAAAAAACATGCACACGGGATTAACTTCAAATAAATTCCTAATCGAAAGCGATTTAAGATCTTTAAGCACTTTGTTAGTATCACAGCTGCTCATAGCGTCTGTCGCCGTTATAGCAACAATAGATATTTAAGTCGACTGAGTGGAACGAAACGAGATTGCTTCATCACAAAAGTTTTTTCTTGTATTATTCTCATTCGAGTTTAACGCTCGTTCTTAATAATGTTTGGCTGTAGGCGTTTGGGAAAGAGATATTTTGACTGTGTAGCTGAACAACCTGAAGTTATTCTTCGACTATGTGTCATCATTCACACATAATAAATTCCTGAAAACAGGTATATCCTTAGAGACTCTGCTGTTCTCTTCTGTGAGATAATTAATCGCAACGCGATACTCAGGAGTGTATACGCTGTCAAGTATACCTAGTACGAATAGTATGAGTGTATATTCTTTGAGGATAAATACGCAGTAACTATTACACTCAGTAACATATAGTGTACAGGCTAGAAACTATAAGCCAATTACCTTTAACACTGAATTGGTGAAACAGATTAAAGCCCAAACTATTGGTACTGAACTTTTGAAAGGTTAGAAACCAATAAAAGATGCTACTACGAAAAGCTATCACAAAGTTGCAATCATCTTCTTTCAATAGACAAAGGAAATATTGTATTTAAACAAAGATTGCAAAGATGCTTTTCGAGAATGCCCACTAGCCGACAAAACTTAGATGTAGATGAGTTAAATGTTAAGTGATATGTACAAAGCAATCATCATATGGATCAGAAAGAGCTATCATATAGATCCTCTCGATCTGTAAAAGCAAGAAGAATTTATACCATATATGTTAAACTCGATAGAATAGAAGTGGTGATCGATATCTGCAATTTTCTTTTTGAGTTTTGAAGTTTTCGAAGAGCTCAAAGAAAAAATTAAATTTTTTACTTTGTCAAAAGACTCGTTTTCTGAAGAGCTAAAATGCGATGGAAAACTAAAATGAGTGGGCCTACATAGATAAGTGGCGCGTAATTAATTAATAATTATTGTGTACTTCTCATACTAAGCCGTCCAATCTCGTATGACAATTAATCATTGTCTAGAGTCTTTGTTTGAATTTATATTATATCGACTAGTTAAAGAGTAGTGTCCCTAGCATATCGTATTCTGACTACTAAAACATTGGAGAATCTGAGCAAAATTCAGTTGATACAGTACACTTTCATCACATGTGACGAAAACACATTTTTCAGAAAAAAGCATGATGACGTAAGTTTCCGTGAATTTCGGTGAGTTTTTTGTGGATGTGACGAAAATTCACCAAACGTGACGAATGTTCCGTTAGGTTTGACGAAAATGCGTTTTTTTAACGGGTCTGACCGGACTTTCGTCACATATCGTAACGTGAAAATAAAGCGCTGCAAGGTACGGGAACTTTCATTACACATAAATACCGTTGTAGATGCACAATAGAATCGTTTCTATCGGCTTGAAAAATTCTTCATATCGGCCGTCTAGTTTGGAAGTCATGGGCAAAAAAAGTCGGCTAGTAGATAATTCATCTGTAATCGCATTGATTTTCTATGTTCTGTATAAAAGCGAATACTATGTATATATTTTCTCAACGTTTTGTGGGTATTCTAACACTTTCTCTAATTACTATGTCACTGAAAGAATTTTTCCATCAAAGCACATCATAGTTTTCTTGCTCGTAAGTATGATACCAATGACGGTTTATCAAGTGAGAACTTCTTATATTTTTTTATTATACCTTCATTAAGCCACAAATCATCCCACCAAGCAGGGGATACTAAATCACCAAACCATTGATGTGCTAGCTAAATGTTAAATTAATAAAAGTGTAGAACTGTTTATTTTTTGTTGTTGTGTCTATTTACCTCGTGTACAATAACCAATGCAACGTCTTGTTTATTCGACGATGTTGACGTTTTTATATTATAAAATAACCTTGTTTCACGATAAATAATAATTCCCCAATTTTCCATTGCACCTAAAGCCAAATTTGAAAGTTGGTTAAATTAAATTTCAAAATTAAGTGGCTTTTAACTCACCTGCATCAAAATCTGGTACAGCTATATGGTCTACTTTTCTTAACGGATAACTGAGATCATATTGTATTTCAAAATCTTCTATGTTTTGACTAGCCACTGTTAATGCATAATCTAATTCTTCTACTTTTTCTTGTTGTGCACAAGCTCGTGTGGTTATATTGCGCCATCTACCGGTTGTCGTATTTGTGATACATTTAAAATCGGACACAACTAAACCCAATAAATAGGAGCTCATAGGCACGGATTCCGCAAATGTTGTGGTGACCCAATCATTATCGTTTGGTACCGGTATTGGTGGACCAGTTGCTTCCATGTTACTCTGTGCCGTGTATCGTTTATCATGTTCAACTGCGATTACATACCGTGCTTTCAATGCTGGCTCATCAAAACATGGCAATGCTCGTCTGGCAGCTATTGGCTCCATTTGTGATGCTACCAAATAGCCACGAGTTTTGTCAGAACGAACATAAGAACTCAAATAGAATCCATACGTGTCATTTCTTAATTCGCCAACATATTGTATGTAAAGAGTAGGTGATGAACCTAATGTCAAATTTTTATTTAACATGATGATGAAGAAGTCTCTTTCTTCATCGAATGAATGTGTTGTTACTTGTGTATTGTCGCTGCTTATTAATCTAACATTTATTATGTCGATATACTTTGTATGTAAAACAATCCGATTCGTCTCATGTCGCACATTCAATGAGATATTCACTACGCCATCAAATACCGAAAAACGTAAATTATCATTTGTGATATTTAAATAGGGTTTTATCCAGAGAGAATAACGAGTAGGAACAACATCCGATGGCAAACGTTGACTTTTATCCGTTGCAAGACCACTTGGATCAATATACTCTGTAAGAGGATCAATATTCTGATTTCTCCAATTTATTGCTGCATTAATTTTGTCCATTGATAAAATGAATTGACGTGAGGCGGTGCCTAAACATTTTTGGAATTGATATTGATTATACGTGTTAGATCTAGTTCAGCGAGAAAAGTTTATTTTGTTCTTTAGTGAAGACTATCATACGATTAGTTATCAGCATGGATTGTATCAATCCAAATCCACGGTCATGTTCTTTATAATAGGTAGCAACTTTTCATCGTGTGAGACAACTTAATATGGTCTAACGAGAGGACCTTGCGAACTGTCACATCGCTTTTTCAGTCAAACCTAGTGCGTTATAGATTATCAGCTATGCTGAATTCGAATATCATAGTGGTACCTACCTAGGGGCCTTTAGAAAGCGGTTTTCTGGAAACCAATTTTCCAGAAACTCTAAAAGGTAACCAAAAACTTTCTTACTGAGGCACAAGTGTAGTCCGCAAATTTTTGAATAAAATGAGACATCTGCCACCTCTACACAACCTTTCTTTACAAAGTTATAGAGTTTACAAGAAAAGCCCTAAATGTTCATTGTCAGCTCAAAGCTACAGAAATAAGAAATTAATTTAGGACTTTTCTTGTAAATTCTATAACTTTGTAAAGAAAGGTCATGTAGAGCTGGGAGAGATCGCATTTTAATCAGAAATTTGCGGGCTACAATCATGCCTCATTAAGAAAGGCTTTGGTTACTTTTTAAAATTTCTGAAAAACTTGTTTTCCAGAAAAAGAGTCTCTGGAGACCTAAAAGTAACTTCCATGACCATATCTGGAATCAGCATAGTGGATAACCTATAATCCACTAGATTTGACTGGAAAAGCGATGCAACAGTTCGCGCGATGCCCTCATAAGTTCAAGGTTTTTCAAGACTTTTGAAAAATCTCAGTTTCAAAACATAATTACCTTTATCTGGAATTGAATCTGCAAATGCTTTAAATTCATCACGCTGTATAGTTGTAACAAATCGATTTGTAACTGCATCAATAATGTCACCCAATACTAATGATCTACCAAATTTTGCAAATAGTTTCGACCAATTTTCACGTACATAAGTCCATGCTTGATAATTTCCTTGTGGTGAACGAGCAATACGTTCTAGCGATGCTGCCATGTCTTGTTCTCGAATAGCCGAATTATTTTTCAAATGTTGATTAAGAAAAAATACCATCAAATTATTATCTCGTGTACATGCCATTCCATTTAATAAATTTAATACTTCGCTGGCCACTGCTTCACTTTGTAAACGATCCCATAGAAAATTAAAATCATCCGTTGTTCCATCCCGTATCGCTATACAATAAACAGTAGAACGTAGTGTGGCTGGAATTTGATTTAGAGACGGATTCATTTTCCATCGAAGAAATCTACTACGTGCTGAATCAATACAATTTTTGTGTCCATATCGACATGAAGCCGACAAAACACTTGGTTGAAGAAGTGCTGTTAGCCAATCTTTCGATTGATCAACTGGATCCCATCCAATTTGATTGTAGAGTGGTAATATTAGTTCAAGAAAATGTTCTTGTACACTGTTTAGAATTTCGGTACCACTCAACAAATCTTCTTGGTATCTCATAGCTGAAAATGCACCTGTCCATGGTACAAATTCTCTTTCATTTTTTAAGTAGCCTAAAAGTTTGTAAGCATCGGTAGTATTTACTTTTCCTGTACGAATGAGAGCAAATGTATCATCGATTAATGCACCACGAGTTATAACTGGTATTCGAGTATGATCTTGTTTGAGTTGCTCAAGAATGAGGCGAAAGTTTTCTTGATCATATTTAGTCCTATAGATACCAAGATAACCGGGATTAGCTAAAATCCATTTGTCATCATCGGTTGTTATACTGATTGTTTTTGTTGTTTCGTTTATCCAAATCAACTAGAACAAGAAAAAGCTTATTACCATAAATTGGATGTTTTAAACTGGCACTCCTTTCATCCGAACTAGAGAACAAAACATCCAGTCTAGCATTCTTCTATCGTATCCCTGCAGTTCCAACAGTGACACACTTAAAGAGAGTTTAGAGTATAGAAATTTTTTTTTGTCATATATACACTTTTATTTTTCCTTGGCAAGCTCTTTGGAATTTATGTGAAATAGTTTCTCAAAAACAGTGCGAATATAAACATTTGAAAATTTAGACGAACAGTATACTTACCGTTTGACTATCGGCTCTATTAACTGTTTGTGTATCAAAATATTTGAATGGTATCCACCATTTTTCATCTTTTGTTTCCGATGAAAATAGACTAAATGGTGTTTGTGTTATGTCCAATTGTTTCGTTGTGCCATAAGTTCGTTGAATTTCAACGACTGGATAGCCAGGTTGTCTTGTCCAGCCATTCATTATTATACCCACAGAAATAGTGTCTTTAGCTGCTGTACTCAAATATGACCATAGGTCGTCTTCTTTTGCCGAACTATAACTGAGGTTTTTTAAATAGTTTTGTATACCTTCTTGAAATGTTGTATTTCCTAAAAACATACTCATCATACGAATAAGTGTTGCACCTTTATCATAGGTAATGGAATCAAATAATTGAAAAATGTCAGCAGGATTCGTTGAGTTAATGCTAATAGGACGTGATGTGGGTAATGAATCAGCTTCCATAAACGAAAATATTTTTTCTACAACAAAGCGTTCATCTTGTTTCCAATCTGGTTCAATACGATCACTTGCTAATGTTTCCATATAACTAGCAAAGCCTTCTTTCAACCATCTGAGCAAAAAAATTAAATGTATTTTAAATAATTGACATTTTCATAATTAGAACTTACAATTCACCCCACCATTCTGGCGATACTAAATTTCCAAACCATTGATGAGCAACTTCATGTGCGACTACTGTTGTTATATATTGTTTACGTGATGCAGATACCGTTTTCTCATCAAAAAACAGTCCAACTTCTCGATATATAAGTAAACCATAATTTTCCATAGCACCCGCTCCAAAATCTGGTACAGCAAAATGATCAATTTTCTCTAGAGGATAATCCATATCATAATATTCGTTGAAAAAACGTAATGACTCAGTCGCAACTTCTTCAGCATAAGCTAACTGTTCTAAAATATCTTTTCTCCCACATACTCTTGATTGTATAATATGACTACTATTTTTATATCCTGGAACTGCTTGTGCCTGTCTACAACCGAAATCTTGTTCAAGAGCCATAATTAAAGCGAGAATAAATGTTGACATTTTCAATGTAGGTTTGAATGTGGTTATTATTGTACCATCACCTTGATCAATTTCACTTTCTGCTCGTGTATTTGACCATACAGTATAAGGAGAATTATGTCTGATACTAATTTGAAATATAGCTTTTCTTCCTGGTTCATCTATGCATGGAAACGCTGTTCGTGCATGAGTTGGTTCCATTTGTGATGTCATCAATGTTTTCGGTTGATTTTTTGTATCGTTATATTTACTAATATAAAGTCCAGTTAAACTATCAGAAAGAATACCAGAATAACTTATATTTAAATGATAGACAGTGCCTTCGACGAAATTTGAATCGAATCTAATTATCATAAATTCATTGTATTTATCATAGTCCCATGATTCATACTGCGGACTTCCAGACGTTGGGAACGTTATGCTAATCGATGAATTGTGAATCATAAGATCGACCATATGCAAATGAATTAATGGTGTACTTCTGAGACATCGAAACTGATATTCTACTTGACCTCTAAATGTATTGTTGATTAAATTTGGTTCGAGGTAGATTTTATAATATTCTTGTTCTAATGTGGCAGGTATACGTTCAACCGAGGGTGCAGGTGGGGGAGTTGTCACTGGAATCGTGGTTGTAAATGTTGTTACTGGAGTGCCGGTTGTCAATGTTGATAGTGGCAGACTTGAACCTAAATCAGAAAGTTTTATCAACATAGAACCTTGGCCTGAAATGGAAGGAACATTTTCTTTCCAAATAAGAAAACTACACATCGAGATTTGTGCTCTTCTGTCATGTATCTGCAGTATGTCACCGATCAGTGACGTAGTTATAGAAGGATCAAGGTGCAAATAATAGAAATCCCTGTCTTTTCTCTTATATAAACTTCAACTTCTAAATCAGAATTCTTGGATCACCTGTTCGGTAACATAAGCACTACACTATAATATGCGATACGATTCCTCAGCATAGTCTTCGTGACTTTTCAGAATATACTAGTACGTGGTTAGCGAGGATGTACGAGAGCTTGATTGGGAAGTAATTAAGCGAACTCTGCGTCAGGCTATTCTTTTGATCAGAGCTGCAATTGATAACTAATAACGAATTAAGCGACCATCTCATAAGGTTGTCAACTGTAAGAAAGATAAAGGACTATAGAAACTGCCATTCGACAGCACCTAACAACGATAATGATAGCCAATGGTGGGACATTCTTCTTTCTTGCTCCGAAGTTAATATAAAATATTTTCACAAAAGAAACAGATAGTTTTTAAAGTACACACTATCATCGGTTGGACCTCTGGGTTTTTTAACACCAAACCATATTGTTAATACAAGTAAAACGATAAATATTGCCGTCAAAAATATTACTAATGGCCAAAAAAGTTTTTTCGGTAAAGGATAATAATTTTTTCTGATAACAGGAGGTTCATTGTTGTCTGCTACACTAAATTCTTGTCTTACTTGTGCCATCTTTTTCTATTATAATAACGCTAACATATAGTTCGTTAGCTATCAATACTTATATATCGATTTTATTGTATTTTTTTTCCCGAGTGTTTAAGTAAGAAATTGAAAAGTAAAATAGAAAAAAATTAAAAAAAAGGTATACTATTGACATAATAACGTTATCGCTATCATTCTTCCCTTTTCTTCCTTTCTTGTCTTTTTTCGGTGATGATATAGCATATTATAATGGTAAAGCGTATAAAGATTATTGTTGTTGTCATAATTATTATTATTATTTGAGTACTTCATGTTCACCAATTTATGACATTATACCTTGATAAAAAATATATGCCATAAATATGCTGAAATACATCCAAAATACGACTTTCAAAAAGCACACATATAAAATTTGTGCTAAACAAATAATGGTATAGTTTCATTTTTTGTTTTAGTGTTGATTTACATTTGTTTGAAAAATCAAATTATTCCTCATCATATAATACCAGAAATAAAGACTGTATCTCTCTGTCTCTCTCTTCCTTTCTCTCTCTCCCTCTCTCTCTCTCTCATTGTGTCATCTGTACATTCTCCACTAAAACAAAAGAAACAAATTTTGTTTTTTTTTTGTTTTTTTTTTGATGTTATTGATTGATAAGTTCACAAAACATCCAGTCTATGCTATTTTCTAATGACATTTTCAAGTGGGGGGGAAAGAAGAAAAGAAAAGAAAAGTTTTTTGTTCATGTTATAATATCATTTAATTTGTCTTATATCATCGACTAGTATATAATCAAATTAATAATGTGGTAAAAATTATTTGTTGCTTTTATTTTTAATCTACACATTCTCGAATTGACAGCTGTTTTTATTAATATAAAATTAGAGAAACCGATAATACAAAAACATCATTCGGTTTCAAACTCTAATGAACGATGTATATATAGATGAATGATCAGTATAGAAAGTATGATTTTCATTTTTTTTAGATTCAAATATGGTCAAAAATCTCAGTTGTTGATATCTGATATAAATTTAACAATGTTAACATTTGATATCAATATAGCAAAAATAATCTAAATAAATAATAAATATATTTCGTGTCTTATTCTTAGATATTCAATTATGTTCAAAAAAAGAATTTTGATTACATATATTTTTTAATAAATCTAAAATAGTATGTAATATGAGAATATTTATATCACTAGACTCAAAAAAGTATCAATACTATACTAAAATTGTAATTGGAAAAATAAACGATACATCAGTTTGATGAGAGAGAGAGAGAGAGAGAGAGAGGAAGTATATTCTTTTATTTTCTGTTGACTATATACGATGATATTTTAAAAGCTTAACTTATTTTTATTCCGACTTAAGTCTTTGGCAAATTCTTTTTAAAAAAAAAGAAAAGAAACGATAGTTAAAATGTTTATGTGATACACTTTGTTCTCAACATTTATCCTTGTCACATGACGAGCGATAATATTTTATTAAGATAGATAGATGATCTGTCTGCACCTCGTTTTATTTTAAAGAAAAAAGGTGTAGTTTTCCTTTATTTCTATAGAAAAATTATTGAAATTCAACTAAAATATATACACGTGGTACTCAACGAGATATTTAAACTTAGTATAGAAATAGAAGAAAATAGTTTTCTAAGAAAAAAAATGAATAATGTCTATTTATTGTTTGTACGTTATATCAGCGTTACATAGTGAAATATGATGACTAATAATAGATAAATATCATTGTGTAAATAGACATGTGTGCATCATGTATCAGACTCAAAAATTTCAACAGAAAATAAAGAAAAAAAAAATTTTTGTTTTTTCTCTTTAAGTACAACAATTTGTCGATATTGACCTACTATTTAGTGGTGTAATAGTAATTTATATTTTGTAATACATATGGCAGTATATTTGTTCTCATTATAAATCATTTTTTCAATTGACACTTTTTCATCTAAATCAACTAGTCATTTTTACGAACTTTTACATATAAATAAAATTATTTTAGACATTTTTAATCTTTAATAAATATATATCATTATGTGAATTATGTGAACATATTTAATAAATATATATCATTATGTACTGTTGCTCTTAATATCTATAAATGAAAACTATGTTGAATATTGTGGGCGATGAATCTTTTTTCAATTGGTTTATGATCCTTGCTTAATCTATGACTCTATTGATGTCAAGGTGTAGAATATTATAAAGTCATTACATATCTTACGTTGCGAATTTATTAACTTTTTATATCTCAATGACCTCCTCATGATGAGAAAGACAGAGACAGAGAGCGAAAGAGTCTTTAAAATGAAAAATGAAGAAAGAAAAAATTTAATAAAAAAGAATAAAAAAAAAAAAATTCAAGAAAGATAACGTAGACTGATCGAACCCAAAAAGGGCGAAAAAAATCTTAGAATGAATATTTCGATCCCGTCTCAAAATGAAAGATAAAATTGAAATTGTGCTCTGTACCGAACTTTCATACCCTTTCGATTTCTCGCCATCCTCGTATCAAATAATGCACGACACATCGAATGATCATATTAAATAGTCCATTTTTTTTATTTAGTTCGACCTTCTCTTTCTTCTCTTGGGGAAATCGGAATTATTTTTAAAACTAGTGAAAAGATTTTATGCCATTTTGATACATATCACGATATTTTAACGCTATATTACACGCAAAATGTTCGAATAAATAACTGTTGAATGAATCAGAAAAATCATATTTTTGTTCTGCATACGTTTGACACTCGTATGGGTGTGTCATTGTATGAAATATTAACAGTTGATCAAAACTAATGTATCTTAAACAGATGAAAATATAAAAAATAACACATCCAACGAATTAAAAAGAGATAATAGATGAAAAAAAAAACAATTCTTTCATGTTAAAATTAAATGATGGAATTAAACATTCAGTAAACAGTAGAATAACAACTATCAAAAAAATGGAAAATGCGCTAAAATGACAGCACATAGTACTGGTACAAAGAAAACAAAATTTCAGACAGACTATTTTAACTTCATAATATACAAAATTTTTTATTTATTCTTGATATTACAAATCTAATTTTCTAATTGAGATCAGATACTTTTTTCATTTCTATTTTATAGATGAGAAAGGCTCTTAAGGGTAATTATTAAGTAGAAATATTACACATAATAATAAATGATAATAACCAGAGTTATTTAGATTCACTCTTCAAAAGAAGAAATTTTTTTCAGGTATTCGTAAAAAAATAAATATGATGAATCACTCGTTCTTCTGTGCTCAGATAAGTATTCATATTACCTAATACAAAAAGAAAAGTTTGACACAGCTGATTTAATTTATCTTGTAACAGATGAGATGACATTGGTAGATGACAAATCATATGATGATAATGGAAATCTGACATTAGTATATCAACTTGAAAAGGTTCATGAACGTCTTTCGTTTGATAAAATATATAAATAAACAGGATATATTTTAAATAATCCCTTCTAGAAGATTCATCTTCTTCTACGAATAATGGGATGCTACTATACTTCAGTAAGTTCTATATTTACGTATTAGCATCATACAAGTCACTGTGTATCAGAAGCGGTACATGTTTATAATTTTTCAATTTTAATTATTCAAATAGATAATCAGTTAAATAATGAAATAATGGTAACCTATGTGTTTGCATTATTTATGACATATTTTTATGATGGTAGTTTTCATATAATATTATTTTCAAGGCTTTTTATTAGAATATTATATCAGCTAATTGATAGCAAAACATGTGCTTCTCATTATCAGAATAGTTCAAATCAGATCATTAATACTACAGATATAGATGGATACTCTTTCAATAATGGAAAAAAATTGTTTTTCATTGCTAAAAGAAGGTAAAGATTGAATTTTTTTACTACAATAAGACATTTTTTTCTCCTTCTTATTCTTCTAAAAATCGGATCTTTGGTGGATAGATGTACGTTTCTCTCATGCGACCCTGTCACCGTAGCCAGTGATATGCACATTATATGAAAAAGTAAAAGTGATCGTTTTTCGTTAACTTAATGGGAAAGTTTATTAGAAAGCATCGCTCTCTGGTAGTAGACATAGGAGAGTACATGAGCAAAGTTTGAACCCTTTAGCACATGGAGAAAGAAGGGAAAACTCACTTTATTTCAAAATAAGAAAAAATGACTTGTTGTTTTTGAACTTTTTCATAAAAATGCTATTTTGTTCGTCTCCATTCATGATGCAACTCATTCAAAGATTTACCATTAGAGAATCAGATGCTTTTGCAGCGCTGCACCAAATTTAACGAAAATAAGATGGTATATGTAGAATTTCTCGATGAATTCGACAGCAGGTTTCTTGTAATTCTATTTTGACATCTTCTCTGACATCGACACAATCTGTGTGGTTTTTGCATAGATTTTTGTTTTCTCATTAGCGCGTCAAGAAGAAGTCAAAATAGAATTACAAGGAACCCGCTGTCGGATCCACCTAGAAATTCTACATAGGCCACCTTATTTTCATCTCCGATAATTTCGCTAAACTTATTAAAATAAAAATTTTTTTAGTTTCACGGCATTACGTTTTTCGTTAAATTTCACTTCAGTTGTTCTTCCACTGCAAACTTTGTTTGGATTTAAATATTTTACAGCGATGCATAGTAAAAATCTAATATCTATAGGTTGAACATTAAAAAATTTCACTTTCCATTTTTTGCTAAGTATCCGTATCAATGTCTACTGCCATAATGTCGGGATCTGAGAGCGAAGGTCAAGTTAACGAATAAAAGCACCTAGAATAATAGTAGTTAACATAAATACTTGACAATCAAATCTCCTCGATGTTTTTTCACGTGTTAAGTGCATACCTTTTTTAGGTGACAATACATAGTACCAGTTGTTAATTGAAGCAAATGTGTTGGTTTAACGGTGAAAAAGAAAAGTCGATACATATTATTGCGAATATTACTGTTTCCATAATTGATCAGGCATTGAAAAATGTTGCTCTAAAAATTGTCTTCATAGATGAAAATGAAACATTGTGTAATCTAATCCTAAG
>CAJNOQ010003843.1:0-18998 GCA_905250885.1 Didymodactylos carnosus
CACGGGGCAAGAATCAATTTACAAAAGGCCCTAAGAGCGTATCTTCTTGTTTTTCCGTTAGTTTTGCTGCTATGGGGCTTTCCATAAATTGAATGCTGCTCCATGAGAAAATGTCATAAACAGCTCGAAGACGTCTCAATTTCTTCAGAAATGTTTGCTCTACACGATGGACTTATTTGCAAAGAATTTCTGGATTGAACTCTGGGACTTGGTTTTCTGAGATTTAAGTTCTCCAGAGACCCTGATTTCAGAAGTTTTGATGGAGCCTTTGTATACACTACCTGAGATCGAAAATTCTTTCAGCTATTCAAATCTTTTTTCAAATTTATTCTAGCTATTATTAAAATCATTGTTTTAACACGGCGCACGAACTTTTTCCTCAACCTAATATTCTCAATCGAGCGTTTTAGAATTATTGGATTGTCTTCAATTGTTAATTGCTAGTCTCCTAACGACTGTCCAATCAAATGTGGTTTGTCACCCTCAAAATTAATTGTTTAATGCATTTGCTTTTATACGAATTAATTTGATCCGTTCTTAGACTTCTACTTGCTGATAAACTAAATAACCTGAGAAATTATGCTTCGGCTGATATTTTTTTATCTTGTCGTATTTGTTCACTTTGATAAAATCCGTTACTTTTTTTAATCGTTTGTTAATTTTAGCACCTAGGCATACGACTTACGTAATACATTCCATAGTGTAGAACAAATAATTGTGCTAAATAGATTGCCATGAAATGTTATTTGTCTCTCAAATTTCTGACCGATTTCGTTTAATTTGATGTTCTGATCAGTATGATCGTACGAGATTAATATTAAGTATCACGTAGTTGATTGCATTTCTAATTGTGATTGTTCACAAGGTGTTAAAAGACCAATAGTTTTATCGAAACTGGTATTCTTTTGAGATTGTGGTGTTTTTTTACTTTTCGAAACTGATGCTATAGAAGTGAATTGTTGTTTATTTCATCGACTTTTGTGGATCTATCATCATCATAGATTAGTTTTTGTTGTTGGGTTAATGTATTGTTGTGTACAATTGACTGTTGCAACCTAAAAGGAGTAGATTTTAACAGATATATGACATTTCTATTGTATTATTCGGTTATTTTTAATTTTTAATTTCTTTTTGTCATTATTTCATCATGCTTAATCATTTTGCCTTTGATAAGTTTAATGAATGCAATGAAACAATCTGCACTGAAGTCACGACATATAATCTCCAGCGGGTCGTTTAATGATGATTTAAATTGATGTAATAAGTGATCAGAAGACGTTTTGACCAATGAAAAAGTAGAGAGAACATTATGAAAAAGGTACCGCAACCTGAAAATAACCAATTATCTCTTAAACTAAAATATAATTAGTATGTAGATGGCTAAAACAACGAGGATAAGGGAAACATTACTTCTCTTTATAATAATTGGTCATATAAACTCAGTTAATACTAATTACCAACAACTAGCGATTGCAATGAAAAAAAATACACATTGAAGGATAACATGAAATCATTGCACAACTTCAATCATTGTACACAATATAGGATAAAACAGCGAAGTTGAGTTTGTAGTTCACCTGCAAAGATCCTAGCATCGTGTAAGGATTGATTTTGTGTTTTGATAGTTTAAGTTTCAGAATGATATAATGGGAATTGATCTTCTCGATTTCGTTCTGGTGAAAGATTAAAGCTTAAACCAAACCAAACTCCAGCAAGCTGGTATAATGTGTTATTTTGCAGAAAAGATTATAGTAATAATATCATACTGAATGGTGAACGGAAAAAAGGTGATCATTGGTTATAAACAGCTGTTTGTTTGGCTCTAGTTCTACCAGAAGTTGTTGAGAGTACATGGCAAGGTTGCCATGTACTCTCAACTCTCAGCTCCCCGCACAAATCTGTCCCGCAGGATTTCCTCCTTTTCAAGGATATTTTGTTTTGACCGTTTTCAATGGACTTTTTACTTTTGTATTACGCTTTCATTTCAATAGACCTTTAGCTTTTAGTACTTTTTCTTACGTATGATACAGGCTGTATGATAGATATACCTGCCTATATGCGATGAAAGAAAAAAGATATATTCTTTCTTTCTGTCTTTTTTTTTCCACGCCTTTCTGGTCGCATCATGGAAATGGAACTGGTGCAACCGAATTCAATGATTATTTGATCCAGACGAACATTGACAGTGGTTTCAGTTTGTTTAGTATACAAATGTGAAATGTTAATGATGCAACCCAGAATAATTTACCACGAATCCAAAATCATGTGGAAGAATATAACAAGCACTTGGAAAGTAACTTTTCAGTTCATCGGCAAAGTTAATTCGGCTTTATTCAGTAAAGTGATGGACAAAAGTTTAAGACCCTTTTATTTCTGAATTTTCTTGTGAACGAAAGCAGCTAGAAGATATCTGGCGACAGATTTGTGTGGAGAGCACTTTGTAGTAACTAGACACAGAATAAAAACAGTTTAATCTAAATTTAACCCAATTAGAAGAAACGAACTTTTTAAAATTTAAAAGTCTAAGTTTATAAACTTTTTAAAATTAGTTAAGAACCATTTCTGATCATTCAGCAAGATAAAGTCGACTTTTCTCATCGAAATAACACGTTCCACAGATTTATGCGAATATAAAAATTTTTCGGCTTTTTAAATTTTCAAAAAGTTCATCTTTTTAATTCAGTTAAATTTAGATTAAAAATTTTTTACTCTGTGTCTAGTTACTTCGGAGTGCTTTCTACACAAATCTGTTGTCGGATATCGCCTAGCTACTTCCGTTTATACAAAAAATCCAGAATAAAAGTGGTCGTAAACTTTTGTCCATCACTTTACTGAATAACGCTGAAATAGTTGTAAAACGTGCTAGAGTAGTTAAAACTAATCTAATTAAACAATGAGACATTCTATTGACTTTTTCTAAAATACTACTAAAATAAAATGCGACTTTTCCAGAGATCCACTAAAAAATCGTATGCATAAATTTAAAGTTAAAAAACGGTTTTTATTTTTTGACGGTAACAGGCGAAAAATCGCCTTTTCACCAAATTGGCTTTTCTGGAGTTGTGGTTGAATGGTGAATGAAATGAACATCGCCACAATGATCAGCGTAGTCGATTACCTATGATCCACATGTTTCTGACATTCCCAGACGTGTCTGCAATGAGATAGGTGCATCCTCGAAAAACGTCTGTAACTCCAGAACAAAAGAAGATCAAACCCTGGGCCTTATGTAGTTTTGAAGAGAAATGTTTTGGCTATCGATTAATATCATTTGATATTGAATTTTATAGGATGGTTTGGGAACAGTAAGCTTTCAAATTTTGCCTGGAATGGCACACCATGGTAAACCCGATTGAAAGCCCTAATTTTCTCATAGATATACGCTCCGTGATCCCTCTTTCGAATACTGAAAACCGCAAGTCTCAATCACCTTTCGTTCAAAAGTTATAAACTTTTTTTTTCAGCTGCCTTCTTTAAAAATTCCGACAGTAGTATAATTTTTACTGTAAAAACAGAATACTTATAAATACAAAATTATTGATACAGATAGAAAAAGCATGCAAAAGGAGATAGACACTAAGACTCTAGAAAAAGTGTAAAATAGTATTTTAGAAAAAGTCAATAGAATGTCTCATTGTTTAAATAGAACTACTCTAGCACGTTTTACAGCGGAAGAAAAGAAAAGAAAATTGCATAGCTAAATATTCAAAAGGAAAGAGAGAATAAATAAAAATAAATAAATCAAGTTGCCTTGGTGCACCGTGTCCAGTAATGAAATGGCCACACCTGTGAACATCAGAGGGGAGTGACATGAAAAGTACTGATTTTTTCGTTTTACATTTTTTGTAAGCTATCAGTAATTCAAAGTATCAACACTTTCTGTTTTTGGCTTAAAGACACATTATTAGATGTAGTTTTATCTGGTGATCACGAATTTCGGCCTTATTTTTTTTACTTGAGCAAGTTTTCCCGGTGAAAAATGCAAAATAGAGCTGGGAGGCGTCTCATTTTGATCAGACATTTGCAGGCTAAAATTATGCTATATTAAGAAATGTTTTAGTTATATTTCAGAGTTTCTGAAAGGCTGGTTTTACCGAAAAACCGGAAAAAAATTAAAGTTAGAAAGATTAAAATTTTACAATATAGAAATTTTCTAACTATTTATTCGGTCATTGCCAAGCGTTTATCTTGTACAGAATGTTATACTAAAGTAAAAAAACGAAATGCATTGCGAGATTTACGCATTCCTTTCTCTTCTTTTCTTACATGCGACAAAATTGAAATACATAAAGTTAATTTTCTCCTTTTTCTTTACAAAAGCGAAGGTAAAAAGTGGTATGTAAGGATTGTTTGAAGATTGTTTGATTTTATGGTAATCAATTCATGGATACTATGGAATCATACTGGTAAATATAGAAATAGCGATGCAAAAATTGCTGCTACTAATAACTGGCGTCGTGATAGACTTTTTCGGTTCACAGCTGAAATTGCTAGAGTCCTCCTTTATCGACCAAATCTTCATTCAACACCACTCAGTATTCATATAGTTAAAACTATACGTTCACCATCATCACATAACTCAGATGACAATAAGGATAAATATAAACTACCAAAAAAGAACTTGCGTGAAAGTTCGTCGCTTGTGTCACCTGTTTTACGTTATGATAAAACAAATCATTTATCATAATTCGTATCAGCATCTAATGCAACTCGTTGTAAAAATGAAACATGTACTAAAAAATCACGTTCGATCTGCACAAAATATCAAGTGCATTTATGTATAATGCCACAAAAAAATTGCTTCTCTGATTATCATGTGCAGCATTAATTATCATTTGACGTTTTAGCAAAACCCATTTTTTTGGTTACACTTTCTCACGTTGTTTTATACATACAATTATTGAAATAAACAAATAAGTGGTTTTGCCACGCAAAAACAGGTTCGGACAACACAGAGGAAAAAAATCGCTTTTTTCATGTCGTTCCCCCCCTAATGTCCACGCCTGTGGACATTCTATATTCTGCCACTTAGGCAACTTCATTTTATTTTAAGTATGGAATGGGCATGGTGAGCACTCAAAAGCTCCATCGAAAAAATCCCCTTGTGGGGTAAAGGGTTAATGTCAATTTTTCACTACTGTTTTATCAAGTTCAATGTGTTTTTTCAGCTACCGGAGTAAACCATCAAAACGAAAACATAGAGATAAGAGTAAAGCATAACATCGTTGAAGAAACGGTACGCTTTTATCCGCTAATTAAATCAAAATTAACAGTTAAAACCAAAAGAACTAAACCTCATTCATAAACTAATTAGTCAACGACAGAACTGTTCTTGAAAAGCTGACATTGGCTTAAATATAAAAATTTTGCCAAGTAACAGAAACCTGTGCACGTTTACTTCAGTATGTAGATCGTGCATAAAATAAGTGCATATTTTATTATTTAATTGTCAAATTTTCTCTTATGTCAATGCAGTCTGCGTGATTTTTTCTTAACGATTGTTTGTTTTGGAAGGAAGTGATAAGTCATCACTTCGCAGGAAAATTTGTGTTGATTAAACCAGTCTTATTGACTTAATTGTAAGTTGAAATGACACAAAAGGAAAGAGGCTTTCATGAAGAAAAAAACGAAACGGCTGTGCAATAATACGCAATGATTTTCAAATATATTCGTTCTTCTATGTTTTAAGTTTTTTCTAGTCTATACTGACATTTTTTCATGAAACAGCATTCAATTTACGAAAGGTTCTAACGGCGGAATTTTTTTCCTTTCTCGTTAATTCTGCTGATTGTGGTGGTATGAGGCCTTTCATGAACTGAATGCTGCTTCATGAAAAAATGTACACGGAAGTACTTGGATTTAGAGATTTTGGTTTTCTAATACCCTGGTTTCAGAAGTTTCTATGGAACATTTATATACATCTCATCAGATTAAAATCAGTCCATATTTAATGTCCATATTTATACATATTAATTGAATATCATGTCCATATTTATACATATTAATTGAATATCATGTCCATATTTACCAAATATGCTCGATGTAGCCGAGAAACAGAAAATGACGAGTGTGACAAAGAACATTTATTATATTTAGTATGTATAGAGAACTAATGCAAAGAGGTATATTATGACAATTTTCTGGTTTATTTTTCTGTGTTTTCGATTAGAGTGAACACAAGAGAGCACGAAAATATGACTATTTAATGTAGCACGCAGACCTACGGCTATCGCGTTGTGATGAGATAAATTTATAGCGTTGTAATACCACAATTTAAGAAAAAGCATATTTTATAGCTCTATAAACAGGAAAAAAAGCCCATGGGGAGAAACAAGCTTCGACAATATTTTGAAAATCTTCAGGATGAGTCTCCACATTTCCACTCGCATGAGTTTGTGAAAGAGGGAAGGGTCTTTTGGGAATGAACAAGCGATACTAATTTGACGATGCTATTTCGATCTGGGAATAATGGATCAATTACCTAAAAAAGAATTGAAAACCCGTATGTAAACAACTAATGATTTACCAAAAGTTTCCATAAATCGATGAATGTTTTTTTTCCGAAAAGATAACAAGACTAATCTTACATGTTCAGTTATTAACGCTTTAACAAATTTTCTTGGATGTTGATCGATTAACTCTGTAAATATGAGTCCTTTTTCAATGGCAATACTACTTGGTAATGTTTCATTTTTAATGGTATTACTATAAATCCTTTAGTGTGATTAATAATTTCTTAGTCAATAGCTTGTCCAATAGATATTGCTTTTTTGGTTCTTGGATGTATAGTACTTTTCAATATATAAGTTTTTGTTTCTTTTATTGTTCCACATTTATGTAACGACGATGTTGATTGAGTGTCACCTGCTGATGATACACCATCCAATATAACATTATCATTATTAACAACGGGTAAAGGCTGTGCAGAAATGTGGCCAAATAAAATAACTTTACTTATTGAAAATATTTCACCCGTTAATTTATTTATACAGTTCAATTTATTTTGAAACGATTTTCGTGCAGTTTTTCTTTTGTTTCAGAAAAAAAATTCCTTACTATACCAAACAATAGACAATTTAATTATCTACAAGATTGTATATACATTTTTAAGATTCATCTTTGATGTTTGGCACAGTAAGTCTAACAGGAAAAGCTCCACATTTTTTAACTGCACCACGTAGTTTTAAAGTGCAAACTGTTCTCTTTATTTAATTGCTTGTAGTGAGTACAAAAGGGTCTGAAATAATTTTATTACAGTCAAATGGTGAAGAATTTCATACTTTACAAAAGTGTTTGCTTGAAGGAACTTTATTTCAATTTTTAGTGGCTTTAATACATAAACTTCCAAGTCCACCGAAGTTTCTAGCACTAAAGCAAAAAGTTTTGACTATTTCAGTGCATACTTATATGCTAAATCCGTTTTTTAAATTTAAATGCCAATATTCTCGGAATCTACAAATTACATTCGCTTTGCTGCAACTGCTGTCTTATTATGGTATGTATTAGTGCCATTTTCGCTCACTTTTGATAAAGTATAACATTACACTTAGTTTATGTTCTTAGCAAAAGAATGATGAGGATGAATAGTCTAACTGACATAATAACTATTTTCAAAATCGTGACAAAGTGGTTATAATTATTTGTCTAAGTATTTCCTTATACTGAAGAAATTCGATCATATTAGTTTCTGTGTCATTCAGAGATTTACGCATTTCTTGGAAGCTATATGTGAGAAACTAGGTCACACATTTCTTACGTTTTTTGCTTTCAAAGACAGAAATACATTTCGTTAAATACAGTACCTTGCTGAATTACACTTTTATTATCTCCGGTTTAGTTTTAATAGTTTTCTCTCGCTACTAAGGTCCCCTTCTACGAGTAACAATCGAATACTTTTATATTGATCTATTTATAATCTCTTTCTAGATGATCCGGACTAAGGCTTTCTTTAACTATTGCCAATAAAACTCAACTATTACCTCAGTTTCACACACTTTCATCTATGCTATTCCGTAACTGTGTGCACGTCTTTCGAGAAGTCGGCCGAATACTATTCTACGAGTAAATTATTAATAGAGGTGCTGCGGATTTGTTAGTGAACTAAATGGTGATTAGAACGTTAACGAATTTTCTAAATCGTTCAGGAAAAGTGATCTCCAAATATCAGAAAATAAAACCGTTATTGCACAAGTGTTCACTATATTCCTTCACTTGTCGACACTTCACACGTTATTTGACCTAGACCGAAAAAAAACAAATTTATCTTGTTTTATTTTATCAGTATTATTTACATGATATTTTCAAATAAAACATACATTTTTCGGCGAATTACAAAGTAAAGAGAAATAAACTTGACTTTCCTTGTCTTCTTACTTAAGAAATATAGAAAGAAAAGATTAGTGTTGATAACAACGTTTGTTTTTCAACTGGAGTCAGAATGAAAGTAGTTGTTTTAAGACTTTAACAATAAAGATAAATCCTTCCGTCAAACCCTCAATATATAAATATATTTATATACTCTTCTGAGAAAACAGATTTGTTTATTCAAAAGAAAACAACACGTTACTGATGTTTCCATTTTCGGTTACTATTATTTTTTTTCTAACGTTGTTGCTTTTAAATACTGCAAGTGTTACGATTAATTCAAAAGCTGAAATCTATGAAAAAGTTGGTCAATATCTACGAGAACAAGAACAGTTAACGAAACAACAACAGCAAATTGAATTAGAAAATTCCAATAAAATTGGACTTGGATTTAATCCAGTCCTTGGGACTCCCGTCTGTTACACCGGTACATGTCAGATGGAAGGATTCGGACATCCAGTCTTCAAACTGATTTATGAATCAAATTCACATGGTTCTTGTACCACTAAACTCATACCAAAATATGTCCTGCTGGACTGTTTACCAGGATCCGCTACAAGTGCTAGTAGCGAAGTTATTCAGACATTGGAACAACTGTCCGAAAGTATTTCAGACAAAATTGAAATTGGAATTGGTGCTAGCTACAAAGCGTTTTCATTTGGTTATAAAACTTCAAAAGAGACAAGTTATATGGTGTAATACATAAAGGAGGTTGGGTAAAAGCTTATAGACGAAGTCGATAGCCCTAGGAAAAACGAAAAATGATATTTTTTAGATCGGAATAACAGGTCAAGTACTTCAGCACATACCTTTCTATCTTTTTGCCATTGCAAGTGGTTTCCAAGTGTGGAAAAAATAGAAAAGGAGGTTATTTTGTTGATAATCAGAGGAAACAAACACTTCTAGTCAAACGGAATGTGGACTCATCAGGACCGACAAAACAATTTCTCTTTCTACACTTAGAGTTTTCTAAGGTCGGATTTCAATATAGGAAAGAGACGAAATTTTCATATAAGCTGTATCTGTTGAGGACAGATCAATGCTATAGCCCAAAAGAGCTGAAGCACTTCTGATCCGAATTTATAGATTTTGCAAAATCCTTGGTTTTTGCCTTACGAATGAAAATTTATATCAAAAACCAACTGTATATTCATAATCTAAGCGAAAAGGTGTGTCTCGCATGGTGCATAACTCATCCTTGTTTGTAAGTGAGTCTTTGAATTTAGTAGATTTCTTAGTTTCGTCGTGTTCGGAGCCGTATATAGGGCCTTCTAACTTCTATTCGCTCCAAAAAGCAATGCGAGTGGTCATATTTTGAATAAATTTTTAAACAAAAGAGCTACAGATCCGCGATTTACAGTATTGGGTAGCCAAGACCTGACTATACAGACGAACAGAAAATTTCCGACTCGAGCAATATTTGCAGATGGTAATGGTAAGCCACATCAGTCTTTCAAAGAGCAGGTTACCAGAGAGCCAAAAAAACATCATTTTTAAAATTTAAATAATTAAACGGATAGTTTGGAAGTTGATTTACAATCCTACACAACTCCCAGGTCTCTAGCTCTTCCGGTTGCGGAGTTATGCGCAATCTTCGTAACGGTAGCTATCTCGGTCCGAACATCTCTGACAACTTCAAAAACACATGCTACATAGGTAATCGATCATGCTGATGATCGCGGTCATGTTTATTTCATCTCATAGTCAAGCGGAATCTAGCAGATGAAATTTCTCGAAAATCCGATTTGTTCCTGTAAGCATGTGAAAATTCGGTTGTTGGAAAAATTCCATCTACTGGATTCCGGTTGACTCTGAGATGAAATAAACATTGCTACGATCATCAGCATGGTCGATTACCTATGTAGCATGGTTTTTCATAAAGGTCTCGAAATAGTCTTGGAGTTTCACTGAGGTTTTTAAGAGGTCTTCTAATAACTGAATTTATGAAAAACCCACTTAGAAAACCATTTTAAAATTTTAAAATCCTTTCCTTGAAAAAAGCACACAAAAGAACGTAGAAAAGTGGTTTGGATACTTTCGTACCACACATCAAGCGCACTTATACAAAATTATTCACTGTGCAGAGTGACAGAGATATTTTCTTGTAGAAAAACTAACACTGTTAAACTGTGACAAATGTCATTTACCGAAGGCTGTAGACGGAAGGAAGTCAGATGAAAGCTGACAAAATGGTCAGGCTGTGGATCGAATGAAAAAAATGTCAGTTTTTTACCTGATGTCTTTTGTGTAGGACGTCATGGTTGATAACATCATAAAGAAAAATACGACTGTGATTTATACATCTTCACAAGTATCTTTTTTTAAATTATCAATGTTTGAACCACTAATGGAACTGAGTGATATGTTTAAATATGTCATTGATAATTTACCTTGCTGTGATGAGGATTGGGAAACTGAAAAATATATTCGTGATTATGTTTTTAGTTATTACGGTTATACTTTTGTGACAACTCTGATGCTCGGTGGCACTGCACAGCAGACTATAATGATGAAACATGATTCGATTAAAAAGCTTGAATCGCAGAGTATTTCCGTAAGGAATGAAGCAACAGTTTCATTCTTTGTTTCATTGAGTACCGCAGTTGAAAATTCAGAATCAAATACAAAGCGGCAAGAATTTCTCAGTGCAATTCAGGAAGAACACGGTACAAAATTGGGCGGTGACCCGGCTGTAAAGGACATTCATGAATGGGCAAAAACTGTTAAATCAAATCCTGTTATAATCAAATTTGGTATAAGAGAAATAGTTGATTTATTAACGAACGGTCGTTTTCCCAATGACATACAGATACAGAATAAATCAAAACTGATTAAAATTATGTTGCAGAAATATATTCAACAGCCATTGTACTGTTATAATAATTGTACAAATGCAGAACATGGTACATGTGAAGCAAGTGGCTATTTTCAATTTGGAATGTGTAAGTGTAATAAAAATTGGACAGGTATTGATTGCTCAGTTAATATTGCTCCCACAGGACCACCACCAGTTGTCTATGGAGACGTTCTCAGTGGTACATTGTGTGGTTATGATAGGTCCAAATTATATCAGTCATGTAACGGCCATCGTCCTTGGAATAGTTGTCCTCCAGGTTATGTTACACAAACATGGAAAGATTCTGATTTTACTACGTGCTATAAAACTGTTACAACAAAAAATAGCACAAATCTTCCTGGAGGACTATGTGGTTTATGGAATTCTGGAGGACAATATGCTGAGATTTCATGCAATCGTGCACCGCTTGGTATCTGTCCCGTATTGGGCTATGGTCTAAATAGCTTTACATCTAGTTTAAGCGGAGAAAATATGTTTTGTTATAAAACGAGTTCCATTTTTCTAGATCTCCTGGGTACACTTTGTGGTATACAGTGGAGACAAACAAATCACGGTCCGGCATGTGATGGCTACAATCCTGGTATGTCAGAGTGTCCTACTGGTTATGCACTGGAGCTTTGGACGTTGAAAAATGGTAAAACTTTTCATTTGTGTGCAAAACTTTGAACGCATTCACTACACTGATTGATCTGTTAATACTGAATTATTTAATTAAAACTTTAAGATTCTTTCTTAGATAATAAAATGAAAGTCTACAATGTAACGAACGCTTCTCTCCAACCGCACAGGAAAAATATAAGCAGAAAAAAGAAGTCTCCTATATTATTATAGAAATGTCCTAGACTCGTTCTTTTTTTTGTGTCGAGGAATACACGGTCTCAAACACATCCAAACAACCTGAGAAGAAAAGAGTTTTTCATTTAGACATCACAAAAGTAATCCTAATCTCTTAGTATGACCACTATTTCACTTAAACTTTTCTCCGTTATTCCTTACGATAGTTTTAATATTTTTGGTCTAAGTCTGCACCATTATACCGAAGTTCAACCGTAACTGTAAAGCTTCATTTGATTTCTGATCAAGCTGAGGCACCCACTTCAGTTTCCTTAAATAAAAGATTCACTTTTTCTCTTCCTTTTTTTAGCTTCTACAATTAAATATCCTTTATTCTTAGGAAAACGTAACTTATAAAGAATAGAATGAAAAAGGTAAAGTGCACACTGTACAAAGTTTTATATTCTTCTCTTCGAAATGGAAACGACAAAAAAAAGATTTCTATTTATGACTTCTTCGCTGAGAACAAATATTTCGGAATAAAAAAGACACTCTTTCTACAGTTCGTATGTTGTGCAATCACATTGCTTATATATCACTTGTATTAAAAAACTAAAAAGGCTTCGGTGCATTCTTAAGCTGTTAGATAAATTTATATGAAACATATTACGTTATACAAAAATAATGGCGCAAGAGCTGGCTCTGCTTTTGTGCATACCTAGCACTGCCGATGAAAACCTGCTAAAGCTGAAGTCTCTCTAAAAAACTGTGTGACACTTTAATACTCCCAAGCAAAAAATCATACGTGAAAATATCTAGATATTTTTTCGTTGTATTGGGCAATACTACTATGAAATATCTAGGTATAGGTGTCAGTTTTATTGGGTTATTTGGATATATTAGTCATGCTGTCTATTGCATCCCGATATCGTCTCGTATATTGGGATGCAACAAAAAAGCTGGTGTAGGGAACTACAATCCCCTATATATTGGCCTGTAACAGACCAATATATTGACTTATGTATCGATAGCATGAAGGACGTTCCATTCTTCAATATATTGGTCTGTTATCGTCCAATATATCGACTCATGTATTGACAGCATGAAGGATGCTGTCTATATTATATTGCATTCCCGGATGTCTGTATGCAGACATCCTGCTTTCTGTAATATATTGGTTTATTATTGCTAAAAATATCATTCTTATGTTCATATCTGTCTGTACTAAGCAGCTAGCTTAAATATATATCATTAGTTGCTTTTTCAAAGAAAATGGTAAGGTTAAAATGATTACCCGATAATTTATTTTCCATCATCTTTTGTTCTTTACATAACATTGGTACTCTTTCTTCGTTTAACTAAAAATGTCTCGAGCCAACTGTTTCTCCTACTCTACCTCAAAAACATATCTTGAAATCGTCTCAAACAATAGAAATCCTGAGATCTGTACAAAATTTTCCGCTAAAAAGTTGAGAGAGCAAAGGAAAAAATCACACTTCTAGATATTCAGACTACTGCGAAAGTTGGATATGTCTATAATTACCTTTTTGTCTGTCCACAAAATTTTAATTTAGCTGATTGGATCTATGGATGGCCCAATCAATTTGAGGAAGAAATCCATTCTCCAACAGCTAATTTCAATGAACTTAAGATACACGGAAAGCAGAGTTCGAGTGAAAAATAAATTCGGTGTTTTTGCACATCATTCGATAGAGAATCAAACGGCGATCGCGAATATCATTTCTCCGACTCCGAAAACCCTTGCCTCGCGAAGTTATGACCAAAATACTCGGAAGGACCAAAAAAGACCGTTTTCGATGTTTTTCTTAATCTGAAATTTTTAAGCTCGGCTTGGAGTTGCAGTATTCTAATACACATATTTCTGTTCAGCGTCGAAAACTGAACAAGAATATGGACTCAAAAAGATTTTATACCCAAACCCCTTTGCGGCAGGGACACCGAGAGAAATCGGCCAAAACGTCCCCGTTTTTGGAAACCTATCTTCTCTTTTCTGGAAGATCGTAGAGCCTCAATTCACGCTGCGTTCGATTCCCCGTGAGCTCCTCTTCAACTTAAAACACAGCTTTTTTTCGAAATTCCTTTTCCTCGCTGAGATAAATCATTTTTTCTAAATCACAGATGGAAAAGTCGAAAGTTTACCCGTAATTTCCAATTTTCTCGATCAGAACTCAACTTCTGAGCAATAAAAATATCATATTCGGGGTCAGAATCAAAGACTGAGTCGACTGGTATTTTTTTCAATTTTTTAGGTTGAAAAATTACCGAGATTTTCATCCAAAACTGAAAACCAACTAAACATTTCGAAATACACACCAGTGATATTGTCTGTCCACTACTTAAACATAAATTTGCTTTAAGGAGAAGCCCCCCTCCCTTCTCCCAAGCTTTCTGCATATTTGTTTATATTGTTTTGAGCGTTGTAAGGACTAAAAAATTCCCTAGATGACGACCTTCTACATAGTTCAATGAGTTTTGGGCATTCTTCGATTATTAACGAATTATATTCGTTTACGGATCGTTCTTACTTTACAGTCTTCCTAAAATTTCATTCAGTCGAGGTGTAAGTTTACGGTACATACTTGATACTCTTTTTCAGCTGTCGTTTTTCAAAACATTTTGGTTCGTTCGCAAACTGGAACAAAATTATACATTATCTCAAAAGAAAAGCCGGGTTTCGATTTTCAAGCATTTGTTGAAAACGTTAGCCGAGAAAAAGACAATTATAGTTACATGATAAAAAAATTTGGCTCGATCCGATCGATCATAACACACGTAAACATTTCGTAACCAGGGTTCTACAATGCACTGAAATAATCGTACTTATTCGAAAAGATCTTTGAGTTAGCCACAATAGTTCATTAATTAATGCAGAAAATAAATTTATACTTGAACTTTTGTGTCTGATAAATTATTAAGTTGGTTGAAAAAAGTGTAAATTTTGAAGACGCCAAAAAAGCTAGAAATAGAGTTGATTTCTTCAGAAATTTTCTTCTTCACAAGCTGGTAACCGTTTACAAAACGGCGTATTTGTTTTTGAGTTTATCTGCTATGTACAATTCAGAGATGTCAGAATTTCAGTACACAGTGTATTCTCAAAAAGATGATGAAAAATTCGAACTTTCATTCAAAGACAGTTCTACACTAGCGACTCCGAGCGTTGCACTCAGATGTACATTTCTAGATAAATTCAAGTACTATACCAAATCGAGTATCATACATTTGAATTGAATTTTTGCATAGAAACTTGATGATAGGAAAAATCGATCCAAAAATTTCTTGAAATGTCGATTTTCCAGAAAACTAGCATTTTTTAAGAGTCACACTGAAAAAAGTATTATAGTCAGTACCCCATTTGACGCGTAAGGAAGAGTTTTGTCAGCAGGTTTTTCAGCAAAGTTTTCCTCCATCGGGCTTCGCTGAGCCGCAGTCAGTGGCCAGGTTGTCAAAAAATACCACTATCCGTCCCAAAATATAAGATCGGCAGTTATTTTTTGAGCAACTCAAAGACGATAAAAGCTAGAGATCTGGGATTTTTGATAGTCGAAAGAGGACAGTTTAACCGATATTTTCATAAGGAGAAACGTTTTTGAACAAATTTCTGAAACCGGTTTTCTGGGGAAGCTTTTGGAAAACCACTTTCTAAGTCAAAAATTTTACATAGCATTCTATCAGCTTTTTTTATAGATAGATAGTCCAAGTTGATCTGTACAAAAGAAGATCTAAACAAAAGTTTCAGTTTGCTTGGTTCAGAAGCTTCCGACGTTTTTCCATGAGCCGTAGGACTTCCTTATTCTTCGTTCTGGGACCTTCGGAAATGCATGAAACTCAGCACTTAAACCATTAGAATATAAACATAGGCTATCGACCACGCTAAATCTCGTGGGGATGTTAGTTTTCAGACCAAAATATGAAAACGGAGTGAAAACTTGTACTAAGTGGAATAACCCATTTTTGGCTCTTTTCACGAACGCTTAAATTCCAAAATTATTCCATCTTATTGCTTTCCGATTTGAAATTCCAAATTATTGCAGAACGAAAATATTAAATTTACCCCGAAGTTAAAGATTTTTTGAAAAAGGAGACTCTTCGACCATTTTCAATTTTTCTCTGCGAAAAAGCGCACTAAAACGGTTTTAAAGGTCATATTCGTAATCCTCAGATTCAGAGCTATCGGAATATGTGTCTTTCTTTGTCTATTGTCGATTGTTAGTCATGTTTGTTTCTGAAATGGTTGTATGTCAAAATGAGTAAGTTTAACTTGTCTATTTGACTATCATTTTTTTCTCAATTATGATTAAAATTACAACAAAATAATTGCACATCTTTTAAGACACAATAAAATACGTTTCATTGCTTTTCATAAATTAGTTCTAAGTTGTTTAGTCAAGATCTGAAAGCAAGGTATTTTTTACAGTCTTTTCCACAGATAAGTTTTAATTACGCTTTAATTTCTCATCCTGTCGAAAGTTATGAAAAAATGAAAGAGAACATGCACTAGTTGACTAATTATATGCTAATCTAATTTTAACAACTTTATAATAAAGTCCATTCCGTAGTCAAACAACAATGCTATTAGATGGACAAGTATCTGAAGGTCAAAGACGTATAGATAGAAAAGCAATGTTTTATATTTCATAATGCATCAGAATTTTCAATTAACTAACTGTTACACATCAGAAGAATGGGTATTATTTTAATCTTCAAAGATTTACAGCGTCATCTAAACAATGGCGTAATCAGGATTTTTAGACTGCTGGGCTGTGTTCCGTAGAGTCGAAAAAGATCGGTGGGCCTAGATGGGCCGAACGGTGCCTGCTTGGGTAGGATATCTTTCCAACTGTTGCCGATTCTAATACCGTCATTTTCGGTGTTACTCGTTATCGTGGCAATTTAAGATTTTTCAACGTCATGATCGTCTTTCGAAATTCCAAAATCACTTTTTCTTATTTTCCATCTAAAACTGAGTCTGTAAACCTAATTTTGGAAATTTTAGAAGCTAAGATGGATTCAGAATCTGCGACGCACGAGCAGGATGGTAAAGGAGGCACCGATCAGTTTTACGAAGCTATCTAGTTCTGTAATTTTGCGAGATAAAATTCTTTCTTTTACTTCATTTTGATCGCGATACTTGTGCAAAAAAATACGGTACCTGTTAGCACCTGTTCACCAATCAATGTTACTGTGGAACAAGCTATCCAGCATATGATACTAAATTCGAAAGACGATCAAACATGAAAATTTCACTGTTTGCAGTTCAAAGGATTAGTATTTTTCAGTTTTATCATCCAAAAATGATGCTGAAAAATCTTAAATTGGCTTTTTCCTGCTAAGTCGATGAGCTCTATCCAATCATGCCAAAAAGAAGCGAAACAAAAATGCCATAGCCCATCGTCCCCTTTCCGCTCGTGGTTACGTCTATGCTTCTAAACGATACCTCTGATGGTGTATTGATTATATCTATCTGTATTCAAATGATGCTCAATCAAAATCTGAAGTTTTTTGGACTAAATTACGGATATTTTTCAAAATGAGTCAAAAGTGAAATGAGAGTTACTCGTGAACGTGCGTACTTTTCCATGTCATGTCATCACTCTCATACGTGTAATAGTCGAAGATTACTTAAACGTCTGATATTTCTTTTCTACTAGTTCACTGTCTACTAATAGTTTCTACTTCTATTGTTGATTGTTATTTTGATTGTCACTGGTAACGTAAGACATCGTGGACTTGCACTTCTTGCTATACAATAGCGTGCCAGTTTAGCATGGAGTGTCAAGAACCTTATCTTATAATAGATATAGTTTAAAACAAGTCTAACGACATATAGAATTTTAGACTTTTATTGCTTTGGCGAAAGGGTCAGAAATGTATTCAAAAATATATTTCAAACGGGCATATTTGCAGGAAAAATTTCAATGTCTTTTGAAAATTTTATGGGGTTAACGTTACTGACTATTTAGGTAAAACTCTACAATATCTTTTACGGTTCTCTTTTTATATTTTCCCATTTAAACTATCAACAAGCAAAGTTTTATAATGCACAAATTGAGCAACGTTAGGTTAGTGCGGTTTACTTGATTTGTTAAGAAAAATTTCTTTCCTCTATCAAAGTTTCGAAAACCTGAATGTCTGTATTTGGATGTATAGACTGAGCGACCAAGCTATCACTTGTTTCGCAATGCGACTCGACTCAAACTTTGCGTCGAAGATGAATTCGGTCACGCAGTTCGCTTCAGCTTCTTTCGACGGTTATCGATCTTTCACAGCTCGTTCAGCTCACACTATACTGTTTGAATCGTGGCTTCGCTCAGAACTTAATGGCTAACATCACCGCTGTATTTAAATGAGTATCCAATATCTCTTCACCCGAGACAAGTTTTTGTTTGTCTGATATTCAGAAGCGACCTTAGTGGAAAATAATGAAATAAGAGCTTTATTCTTCCACATGTGCATGTGCTTATTTGCTTCTTATCTATAGAACTGATAAACAAATTTGTCTCGCACAGCAGAAGAAAACTTTACTAAACTTTCTTTGGTCCCCACCATCTGATTTTTTTGTGCTCTCGTTTTGTGTGGCTATCAATAATTGATGAAAAGCGGAACAACTGCAATAAACTATATAAGTAGGAAAACCTCTGGGTATCATCACTATCTCGCAATTTTTCTCAAATTGTCACGCTGTCAATTGGTAAATAACTAATTTCAACGCTGCTTTATACAAGAAAGTGTCTTTTCTTGTCAACACTGTAATGTATTTTATTGCATTTATCATCCATCTTCACCGACATTTAATAGTCTTGTGTCAGGCTTACTCTTTCTCACTCTCTACACGTTTTGGTATTTACGTGTTATAGACAACCGAATCCTATTATTCAAGCGTTTCTAGATCGGATGGATTCTATTTTAATTAGTATTTCTCAAACTAAATATAAAAATTATCAAATTATCATTCTTGGGGACTTCAACGCTCACTTTCAGCCAT